>JFHB01000052.1:0-166322 GCA_000729835.1 Atkinsonella hypoxylon | reverse complement strand
CCCTAGAAATTTTACTACAAGATAGTCAAAGGCTCTCCAAGTCCCAGATTCGGAATCAAGTAAGTCGTCTCTAGCAGAGCGTCGAGGTTTCATCTATATCCCATTTCCCTCGTTGCACTCAGAGTAAAACCTTGATCTCTTTTTGTATCATGAAGTTCCTTTCCTTGGCGTGGGTTGGCGTTTCCACTGCCAGTGTCATTTCTACCTCGGTCCTTCCTAGAGCCAATCTCCCCAGAAGATTCTCCTGGACATCTACCCGGCCGCTCATCGCACCAAAAAACGATGGACGTAACATTGTCGCAATCAAGGATCCCTCAGTTGTTTTTCATGGTGGCAAGTACCATGTCTTTGCCAGCACTGCCCAACACTCTGGATACAACATGGTGTACTTGAGCTTCACCAACTGGTCTAAGGCACAAAAAGCGACGTTCCATTACCTCGATCAGACACCGATTGGGAGGGGCTATCGCGCTGCCCCCGAGGTCTTTTACTTTGCGCCGCAGACGCTCTGGTACCTGGTTTACCAGAACGGAAATGCAGCGTACTCTACCAACCGTGATATCAACAACCCTGCCGGATGGACTGCCCCTAGAAACTTCTATAACGGCATGCCTGCCACCATCAGGAACCACATCGGCAATGGTCACTGGGTGGACATGTGGGTTATTTGCGACAGGGCAAACTGCCATCTATTCTCATCTGACGACAACGGCCACTTGTATCGCTCTCAGACCTCGGTCGCCAACTTTCCCCACGGTATGAGCGAGCCTGTCATTGCTTTGGAGGACTCAAGATATGCTCTATTTGAGGCTTGCAATGTGTATAATGTCGGTGGCGCCTACCTCCTCCTTGTTGAAGCCATCGACAGGGGCGGAGCCCGTTACTACAGATCGTGGATCTCCAACAGCCTGTCCGGCCAGTGGAAGCCCCTGGCCAACACGGAGCAGAACCCGTTCGCTGGCTTCCATAATGTCAAGTTCTCTGGCTGTGCATGGACTAGAAGCATAAGCCATGGAGGAGCCGTTCGCACCAACGTTGACCAGACTTTGACTATCAGCCCGTGCGGAATGAAGTACCTGTACCAGGGCGTGGACCCCAAGGCTGGCGGTGACTATAACAGCATGCCGTGGAAGCTTGCTTTGCTGACCCAGAAAGGATGTTAAGTCGTTCACATCTTCTTCAGCGCCTGAACCGGGAAGATCACCGAGAAAGCTAATAACATTATGGTCGGTCAACCCCGGCGCTGGCATCGCGGCCTACGAGACTGAATGGCCGCAGCCGCGCAGTAGGATCGTGCAAGAGACTAATTGCATGTCCGTTAAGACCTCCTTCTGGCGACCGCACTAAGAGCCGTCGACGTTGCCAGTCTGTAATACCTAGTTGCTGCACGGTTCTATCATTAAATGCGGATATATCTCGCGGTTTATCTGGTAGGCCCTGTAAGATTATGCGAATTTGAAGCTCCTTGATGCGCAACGTGCTCTTTGCGTACTGCGTGAGCTTAGGATTCTTAAAGTCTCCAGCCGCAAACAAGGTTAAGCGTGTTATTATAACCTCACTGTCCTATTTGACAGCTTGATACAGGTCGTCAAGAGCTTTCTGGCAAGCACTGAACGGTTTGAGCCTGTTGAGTACCCGGCGGAAGTGGTCTGGATGTTTATTCGACGGTATGTAGATGTTCGTTGAAATCCTACGAGTCGGTCATATTCGTATGCCATGTCACCTGTTGCATATATGTTCATGACATGCCAGATAACTAATGCTGTAGCCCCCTACAATGTACGTATTTCTGTGCTGCGGCGCATAAACTGCGGCGACCGGAAATAGTGTCTCCTTCAACGTTGAGGGTCGAACAGTGATGAAGTGCGTTTCTGCAGCCGCGATACGGAAAAGACGCGGCCATAGAAGACCCTGCGCCGCTGTCCACGGATTGCTCAGACCATAAGATCGTCCTAGCAACTTGTCGAGACCTAGCAGTGGCATGATGTAGTGGCGTGGCAGTATTCACGTATCATGACAAATATAGTGATGGAGAGCATCGGCCCATCGATTCACGTTGTCGTCCAACCGGGAATATTTGCGGTAAAAGACCTTGGTAGTGATGCAGTAGCTGTGACGATATTTTGAACCGGTAGTCACACACGAGGCTGATTCTGGCGGTATCGCTGTCAACAGGTTAGCGGGTCAGCCCCTAGAGCAACTGAGATGTCGTGGTATATCCTATGTGGGTGGCCTACGAGAAACTCTATCCCTTGGGCCGGCCAAGAAACCTCGGGACTTGAACGGCCGCGTATCGGCAGGAAGCACATTGTAAAGTAGGTCAGAAGCGAGCCTCTGCTGCTCCAGGAAATCTGGCCGCGGTTCAAGATTTGTTGGACACAATTTGTTTCTCGATGGCCGTTGCCATGCAAAGGTTCTCCCGTTTATTCACTAATTACAGGCCCTGCACTTTCACTATCTTTGGTCAACTGATGGTTTCCTTTTCCGTCCCCAGTACCGTCGATACCTGGCTAGGGTTTAGCTCATTGTCGTCTGTGAGCAGTCTATGAGCTCTGCAAAGCGTCGTGCGCCTCCAGTTCGTCCAAATCACTATCACAGGCAGCAGCAATTTGTCCTTGAAGGGAATCATGAGCATCTTGCCAATTTTCGTCACTCTCTTGGACCCCTTTACCAGCGTGATGCGAATTCGCAGCTTGAATAAATTGATCCCGTTGGCTCCTTGCCATATCCCTAGCATTTCGAAAGGCTGTAGCTCCGCGTCGAAATGTATCGATATTTCCTGTCATACCCCAAGTGTCCACTTGCGTCATGTGGTATTCGGGATTACTGCTAGCGTCAATCGGAGCCGTGAGATGATGAGCATACAACTGGAGGGTGCCAGTAGCAGGATGATATGTCGAGCTCCAGGCGTAAGCGTTGCCATCATACACTAGCTGAGCATTCCCATAGTTTTGTAAAGTATGCATTGCACGTGCTCCGTATGCACCATCGTAGCATGCCTGCCTTTGTGCAATTAATGCATTGCCATTAGGCCCCTTAGCCTCCATAAAAAGATTTGCTGCCACTGGGAGGCTAGGATGCTTTGTAGGAATAACTTTGTTTTCAATTTCATTGTTGTTTCTTACCCTAATGTCGAAGTCTGCAAGTTCCGATCCATCAAAATGATCTGGCTTCGGTCTTACCGCATTGCTGTTGGTAAGAGGTAAAAGTTCAGTGAACAGTACATTCTGCTTACTGAGGATGCAACTATTCCCATATATAATAGGAAAAACGTCAGCTATTACATCAGATTCGAATACAACATCTTCATTCTTCCTTCGAAATGCCTTAAATTGTTCTTGTGAAAACTGAGACGGCGACAAGGATGCACGACTCTTTTCTAGTTTTATCCTCGCCTTATCTAAGTTTAACGGTTGAGATTTGCGATTATTCATATATATGCCGTGGTCTCGAAGGTGTTGTTCGAACTCTTTTCCGTATCTGGAGGAGCCACGTCTTGAGGTAAACGTGGACAACGTTCGCCGACTCCGAGAATATGATCGAGTATTTCCCATTGCTGAATGGCTTTGTGTCTTGCTTGCAAACTTATATACGTCAGTTGGCCATAGAAATAAAGAGTCCGTGCAGTCATACTTGTCTAAGATGTTGCAGGTCTGGGCCACCGCGTCTAGAAAAACGAGAAAGGTCCTTGGGCCGCGATCCCGAATAATAGCTATGCTTTGCGATCTTTGCTCGTATATCGTTTCTCCTATCTAACTCGAGGAGGATATTGGGAGTTAATGGTATCTCCGTCAGCTCGTCGTAGAAGGCTGGAGAGAATGGCGTGCCAACAACTCGAGTGCTGGTTGATTTGCGTTTTTTTGCGGGATGATCGATTTGCGAGATGTGTTTGGCCCGTCGTTTTCGAGTTTGTTCATCGTCCATGGGCGACGGTGGTGGTGAAGAGCGACGGACGAGGGCCATGGCCGCGGCCCAGGTCGTGGTCACCACCCACCTTAATGTACGCCAGGACAGGTATCCATATGTAGCACGATTTGGCGACGCCGTGTCATGCTGCGAGGCTGGTTTCGCAAATGAAAAAGGTCAGCCAACCGTTAGCCGCCAGGCTGGGTTTTGTAGGACGTTCCGCAAGAAGGAGTGTGAATGCAAGCTAGCTGGATGAAGCGCGAGATTCACGGGATCCACACGTGATAGCCGCGCGGCTCGCTCGACATTCTTTCTTGTCCGAGGTAGCAACTACATACAGGTCAGCAGGGGTAATTGGGCCCGTCCCCGCAGGTATCGATCGGGATGTATTGAAGCCTAAATTTCGAGGCAATTTAGTGCCCTCGGGGGTCCGAGGCCTCGTTGAAGTGGCTAAATCCGTTGAATTTGACGAATTTAACGATTTGAAGATTTTGTGGTTGTGTTGAACATTATTGAGTTGATGAAATTGATGCCGAAGGTCTTGAAATTGATAAATTTGATGTTGAACGTGATGAAATTGATGACTTCTATCAATGATGCTGATGATGATGATGGAAGCTAGCACAGCAGGTGTGTCGGGTACGAGCTAGCCCCCTCTAGGGAGCCTGCCCCACTGGGAATAATTATGCCTAATGATCTATCTGTAGTTAAGATAGTGTGAGCCACCTGTCCTAGCTACGGGCCACCCTAATTGGGTATAGCGCGGGGCGTGGCACGTGTTCCTATTAATTGCTTAACGGGCTCTAATTAGCTAGAATTAGGCATAATTAGCAGTTAGGTCTATATTAATGCTAGGCGGTGATTCACGCAGAAGAACGAATTATCTAGTAAATTCCAGCTAAGTACAAGGACCCACCGAGCTATACTCAATTAGGGTGGCTCGTAGCTAGGACAGGTGGCTCACACGCCGCTCGCCTATCTTAGCTTCAACAGCTTCCATCAGCGCAACAACTAGGTGTAGCAGACAAGGATAGGATACTAGCAAGGGTGTGAGACTCTAACACGGGACCTAGTTAGATGAAACCGGGCTGTGCATAATCCTTGCCTCAGTAACTAACCTCGGCAACTCTCTGCGCTACCATAGGCAAGCCTTATAAAAGTGTTATAATGTAGAGGGCCTATTTGTCATTAAACCCAGCGTTAAGATCGTTAAGAATTCGTTAAGTTCGTCGATTCCGTTGATATCAAAAAGGGGTTGGGGGGGGGGGGTAGGGCGGAGCGCCGGAGGCGGTGTAGGTGAAGTCTCAGTTAAATTGTCAACAGGGTGAGGTGTAGGACTAGCCTCGACAACTCTCTGTGCTACCTTAGGCGTCAAGGCAAGATGGAAAGGATATATATAGCTCTTCGCTTCTTCTGTTAATTCTCTCTCTCTATTTTATCCTTTGTTAGTCAAGAGCCCATTATCTCTCTTTTATTCTTTGATAGATCCCTAAGGGTACCATCCACGCGGCACGCGAACATCTGTGTGGCTTGAAGTAATTAATCTACTTGATCGGCAGAGACAGCGAAGAGGGACTATACGACGAGGATAGGAGTATGCAAGCGCGATTAGCAAATCACGTGGTAAAGACCGGGGGGATGATGTTGATGCCGATGGTCAACAGTTCGACGGGGGAGGAGGTGGCGGGTTGCCCCGCTACGTTGGCGGACCTGGAGCAGTGCGACGGTAAGATGAGATACAGGCGACGCATGGGTGATACTATGAGAATCTGGAAGCAAGAGCTGACATGTTGAGTGTTGATAGAACAAAGGGCGGCAGCGATTTTGCGGGAGCTGGGAGAAACGGTGCCGGGGTCCTTGGAGGAGAAGAGGCGGAAATTGAAGCTGGCGTTTGGGCTGAAATCGCAGTATATAGAAAGAATGTAATGGGAGTGGTTGGTACAGTAGAAGGCACATTGTAGCTTGATGAAGTGGTAATGCCTACGGAATACCTAGGTAGCTATATAGCTCCAAGAGAAACATTAGAGGTACTTCCTCACCAAAAATGGGTGGGCAGGGTCCCTTCCTGATTCGGCTAGATCTAGTGGTGCATTTGAAATCTCCGGTGGGAAATTAATGGTCCCCAAAATAGTGGGGCACGTCGCGAGTAGATCTCTCTAAATTACAGACCCCTTTTTTTTCACGTGTTACGAACATGGCCTTCAAATTACCTTTATACAGCTCGTCCTGAAAGTTCGATCTATTCACGTCGCCTACCGGCACGAGAACCAATCGATCCAAGTTGTCTTTACGTCTATTAGCGTCTGTTAAAGTTGCCATGGTCGTTGCCTAACCGAAAGCGGCCGATTCCCGACGCGAAAATCACCGGCATGCGGATGTAGTAGTCGTTGGGGCAGGCATATTTGGAGCTGCTATCGCTATTACTCTCGCTCGACAGAATCGCTCAGTATTCTTACTTGAGCGCTCACTCAAGGAGCCAGATCGGATTGTTGGAGAATTGCTACAACCAGGTGGCGTTCAGGCTTTGGAGACTCTAGGGCTTGGAACCTGTCTTGATGGCATCGACAGCATCCCCGTCAGGGGCTATGAAGTATTCTACCATGGTCAAGCCGTCACCACTCCCTACCCCTCCGAAACTTCTTCAATATCCACCTCTCTTCCTAAGAGGCCCCAAGGTCGCTCCTTCCACCATGGCCGATTTGTTCAGGCGTTGAGAGAGTGTGCCGCAAGGGAGGTTAACATCACACTTGTAGAGACGTTAGTTACTGGTCTAGTCATGGCTGAAAACACCGACCAGGTGTTAGGGGTGAAGTGCTTGACTAGGGGGAGGCCGGACTACTACTTCGCACCTCTTTCTATCATTGCCGATGGCTATAAAAGCAAATTTCGAGCAAAGCCTTCGCGGAAAGCAGAATCCCGCTCGAAATTCTGGGCGCTTGAGTTGCAGGATGCCGTGCTACCATCGCCGGGCTTTGGTCACGTTCTCCTTGGCAGTTTTTCTCCCGTCCTTCTCTATCAAATCGGGACCCGAGAGACGAGAGCGCTAATCAACGTTCCTGAGGGCCTCGAGGATGCGAAATCCGCCAACGGCGGAGTTTTGAACTACATTAAGCACAGGGTTTTGCCTAACCTGCCCGCATCTGTTCAACCAACCTTCGCCATTAGTCTCGAAAAAGGCCGCCTCCGTTGCATGCCGAATTCATTTCTACCAGCAGCTCCCAATCGTACACCAGGTCTTATCATTGCTGGAGATGCGCTGAATATGCGCCACCCTCTTACTGGGGGAGGTATGACGGTTGCGCTGAATGATGTCATCTTATTAAGCGAATTACTTGACCCATCGCGGACGCCAGATTTTAAGAATACCGCTCAGGTTCTTCAACAGTTGACCGTCTTCCACTGGCGGCGGAAAAGGCATACCTTTGTGATCAACATCTTAGCTCAAGCATTGTACTCCCTGTTCGCCGCCGATGATTATTACTTAGAGGTCCTTCGACAAGGCTGCTTCGAGTATTTTAAACGAGGCGGTATTTGCGTGGATGGACCTGCAGGATTGTTAGGCGGCATTATCAGAAAGCCTTCAACCCTTATATATCATTTCTTTGCCGTGGCTTTCTTTTCAATTTGGATTTTATTCTTGTCTAGGCCGGTTTGGAAACTACCACTTACTATCGTGGAGTCGGTAATGGTCTTGTTAAAAGCATGCCGGGTATTGCTGCCCTATATTGCCTTTGAACTGACCGACTGAGCACGGCACTTATTATCTACGTATTCCCACACGTCTGGCACTGTATCGGATAGATTCTTGACACATCTATACCCGCCGAGTCTTATCCTCTAGCAGCAAAACAATTGTAGTAGCATAGAAGACTTATAGTGTTTCCAAACATCGAACTGTTTGATGAATCCTCAGGGATTGTACTTATAGCAAGTATAGTATCCCGGTGGTTCGGGACAACGGTAGTGGCAGCAAGCAAGATCCACGTCATCTCCATAAAGCTTTAGAAAGACGTAAGACGCGTTGAATAGGATAGATTTAAGAGGAAGAGCATGTAGAATCAATCTGAAAATAGGACGACCGGCGCCTGCTTTGTATGTGACAGAGACAACCAACACGCATATGATCCTTGCCGTTGGTGATATGAAGAACCGTCTTGCATGCAGGTATGCCACAAAAAACAACAAACCTTCTCAATTTAATATTTTACTAGCCAGCTAGGCGCTCTAATTCAAAACCCCTACCAATGGGTGGGTAACATTAGGCACCCACAAGCAGACATTTTGCGGCCAACCGATGATATGAGCAAAACTAGTACCGATGATGCAGCAATCTGGAAAATGGAGTTGAGCAATTCTGAAAGGGACGTCAAACGCCGATGCGGCGCCACAGCTGTCTCGTCGCCCCAGTTTGATAGTGACAGCAGCTAACAGATCACGAGGATATCCTAAAACAACTCATGTCGGAGAATCTCCAAGTCAAATATTGAGCTGAGCGTAGGGTAAAACTTTGAACCTTTATCACGAGAGGATGGTGCCATAGTAAGGGGCGGGTGCAGAAAAGAGATTGTGGTAGAGCAAAGCAGAAGAGTAATTACTTTTCACACATCGCAGCGCAGATCATCAAGCACCATGGGCGACGTACGGGCAAGAGATGCTGCCGTATTTAGAAATACAACGAGGAAACCGCCATCCTATTTGGGAAGCAGTCGAGGTACCACCAGGTATATAGGTCTGTCGTGATGCGCGCCGCAGCTGGATGAAAAAACACACCCCCGTCTCGCCGTGAATGTCCTCTGGGAACACCGCCAGCATGTCAACGAGCCGAGTTTGGCCGCGAATTTAAGGAGCATCGGACATCGCAATCATGCGGAAATTGCGTGGAGATCCACGAGTACTTCGCCCATCCGCCAGACGCACAAGAGTCCTTATATTTGTCTCAAAGAACGGGAGGTGTGGTCGTCAATCATGGTCACCAACATTGAAATGGATGTGGCATGGACCGTCGACGGGGATGTTTGTGGTGGTGCGTCAACGTGTCCGAACAGTGTGGTAGACCCAGCGAGCCAGCCGTCCCTGCATGGAGCTGGTGATTGCCTCCCAACTCTGCCAGGTCCCCGAAAGATTTGTGTAGGATTTTTTAGCTTGTCTGAATGGTATGAAGGCTTCACCTTCACAACCCCACAGACAAAAACAGGTCCGTCTTCGTGATTACTGGGTGCCAAGTCGTTGCCGTTGGATGGCGCTTAATAGTCTTGTTGCCATTCCACTCTGGGTGGTTTTTGCATGGACTGGCGTTGTACTCCGTAGAGCCAGCTCTAAAAGGACAAGGGGAAGTCCACCAAGGTTAATGGAAAGCGGGGAAATGCCGGGGATGCGAAATTGGCGTCCTGCGGTTTACTCATATAAGTTGATGTCATGGAGTAGCGAGACACGTAGTAGGCGATTTTTTTAACATGTAGTAGGAGCTCCCCAAAACAGAAGAGGTACCTGCGCTCACCTTTTCTACGAGAAGGCACTTCCGCTACTTTTACACATTTCACACCGTTATTCTCGAGGATCGCGCTTGAACTATAGCTTCTGAAGCCTTTAATATCAGATTGGCCGACTATATCTCTTTACATAAGGCCGGCTTCGCGACTTTGAAGTACGGATAACCCGCCACTAACATTCAGGTGTTTTTATTTGCAGCTTTATCCAAATGCAGTGAAGCATAAACATCCCTTGATAGACAAGGATGTTATTGGTCCGATGCGAAATAATTTCTGTGCTATTGAACTAATTGAGGATTAACAGCCATCGACTATGTCTGAAGAATGAATGCTGACTAGAAGTTCAAGAATTATACCCCATTATAGAGTGGGGGAAGGTTCGACCGAAGAAAGTAGTTCTTGATCAGTTACATCCGGCTTGCCTTTGCGATAACAAATCTGTTTAGTTGCTGTCTTTCCTAGGTGTTTGGGATCACCATGTGGGCGCGTTGGTGACTCCATGCTTGCCGAATGCTTCATTTCATTCTCTTTCATTCTATTTCCTTCAGTGTCCACATCGTTTCCAACAATACCTGCGATTTTCAAGGACAACACGTATATTCCACGCTTATGTATGTCACAGAGGAATACAAAGAAATACGAGCTTGGCAACGATGAATGGCGCTTGAGGGTGTTAAGAATAATAACTCTACTTTGTAAAGTTGAAGCAGCGGGAGCTCACAATAGTCTGTAATTGCTCCTCTATTACATCAGCGGGCAAATTTTGCTACGGCGAAGTAGTTTTGCTGGCTAACCCTTGGAAGCTGTGGCTTCTTCGGCATCACGCCTGCCAAATCCTCCAATACGCAATACGGAAGCTAGTGCAATCAGTCAAGGAGCACCGTTACTATGCCACTATGCTGTTCTTTAAGAAGTAATTCTAATCCGTCGGCAACTCTTTACCTCTCGCGGCCTTCTCGGGATCCAATTGGCACATCGAAATTACCGAGGGAAGCGCAGATCGCCAGCCGCGACATGCAAGCGACTGAGACAAAACTAACGCCAGGTAATCTTTGCTTTCTTTTGCCGGCTCAAGTGTGGCATTCTATCTTTCGAAAGTCCTGGCAAACTTTACTCGCTTGAAACTCTATAAGACGTTACCGTTGCTTTGCCGCGCTTTTGAACTCATGCCAAGCCGAGACTCACAGTAAACACACTCCATGGAGGAGGAAGTTGATAGGCTATCCCGAAAGATTGAACACGTTCAATATCAACTAACCTTCTGCCTAATCTGAGAACCAAAAAACAGTGGCACCTCCTCTTCCTTATCCCGGCAAAGACGAGGTTGAACATGACTTGTGTGCCGTGGGCACGTCCAATATTTGCGACAGATATCGAATCCCCCCAGCTGCATTAGCCTGGCTACTACGGAATACGGAATACTCTTTCTCCTTTATCCGGTTCTCCCGGCAGAGACTGGGGTTTGTAGCTAAATCCCTAGGTTGAGTCAATTGGAGTCTTTAGATCACCCGAGGTTTGAACCCAACCTGAGCTGAGCTGAGGTATTGACCTGACCTGACCTGACCTGAGATTGGGTCTAGATGACGCACAGTAGCTCTTTTCATTGGCCGCTTCAAGCTTAGAGTCTACTAGGATCTTTTTGTATATATAAAGTGGTATACACTGCAAATAATATAGTTTAAAAGGGATTAAAAATTGATAAAAAATGTGACACAAATTTAACAAAGCTGTTGTACATTCCATAATTCTTTTAATTTTTTTTATGTAAATTTTTCTATTTTCTTAGGCAATATAGCAGTGCAGTACGTTATAATGTACTAGCGCAGGGACACTCAATATAACCGGTGAACTAAGACCCGCAATTGAGCGCCACTGTAACCCACCCTAGGACCCACAGATACCTTAGGTCAGGTCAGGTCGGGTTCAAAACTTCGCTTGAGCAGTCAATTGGCCTTTCTACCTCACTGGCAAGCGCTTGCTACTGCATGGTGGATTTACCCGGAAAAAAAGGGTAGAAAAAAGGAAAAAAAAGGAAAAAAAAAAAAACCGTAGGTTAAGCTTCTGACAGCCTGCGGCCGTACGCCTTCTCACGAACGACAAATATATAGCTCAGGCGTCAATTGCTAGAGGAAGCCGTTTGTTGAGAAAACCTTCCTTTCCAGATTCATTGACGCGATTTCTCCGGAGATATTCATTATTTAGTCTCCATTCTATCTCCGACAATGACTAAGAGATGCTGCCTATGACCTAATTGGTACGTTCTACGGAGAGAAATACGAAGGAAGAGCAGTCTGGTGGCATGCCGTCCCCTTGCGATCTAGAATGTGTTTAGTCCGGCGCCTAGCGGCATAGGATTGAATCTCTAGCCACCCATTTTACCCACTTGTTGAGGTTCCCCGGCTCTAGACCAGATGAATTGTGGGGGGGTCTCATTCATAGACATACCGAGCAGCGGATGAGGACATCAGTCAGGCACACACGATGCTAGTTTTGGAAGACGTTTGACATCCCAAGACTGATTCGGGGGGAGGGGCTGGTATCTGATCGCAACCCCCTTGCCAGCCAGATATGGGGTTCCCGGGGAAATGGTCCGACTACGTTGATTGATTCTTGTTGTTTCCTGGCTTGCCGGAGCATCAAATCGTTTATCGAAGGCCACCGGGAATCATTAATAACACCGTCTTCGAATATAAAGTGAACCCCGTCTGCATCTCCTTGATACATATGTGCGCCATTCTTCCTGTGACTTTCATCCTCGACAGTTACCGCCCCTGACATACTACTTCCTCTATACTGCCGTTCTGGTATAACAATCGATCCTTTCTTATCTGCTTGTATATACGCGGCGCTTTTTATTAGCACTATCTTGTCATCAAAGGGGCAAGAGTTCCTCTTTTTTCTAAACGTGATGCTCGGGTCAACAACGCTTTTCCTCGCCTACGCCGCGGTGGCAACGGCAATGTATTGCACAAACCTCACAGTCCCCATATCCATCAGCTCTCGAAATGGAGTCTTTAATTTGAAGGCGCCTTCTACCGAAATAGAGATCACCGACCTGATGATAGGATTCAGTAGACCTGGATACAATGTGACAGCCAACTACTTTCAGGGCGTAAGTGCAAAGTCTCTTCCCAGCCATGCTCAGAGTTACAAAATGGTGCAGCATCTGTAACTAACACCTTGCTTCTGCTTCATAATCAGTTCAAAACCGTGTCGGGAAACTACAAGTTGGCCGCGACCTACTGCGAACCTGACCATGGCCCCGGTCGCGCTCTCCAAATCCTTACTCACGGCATTGGATTTGACCGCAGCTACTGGAACTCCCCTTTCAACAACTACAACTATAGCTATGTTGTTGACGCTGTAGGTGCCGGTTACTCCACTCTGTCGTGGGATCGCCTCGGTATCGGCCACTCTTCCCACGGCGAGCCCGTCAACGAGATCCAAGTTTTCCTCGAAATTGCCGCTCTCAAAGCCCTTACTAAACAGGCCCGCGCGGGACACCTCAACTGCACACCTCGCAAGTTCGACAAGACCGTCCACGTAGGCCACTCATTCGGATCAATCATGACACTCGGCCTGACTGATATGTACCCCGATATCACGGACGGCATCGTCCTTACCGGCTTCAGCCAAGTCTCTCAATACCTGCCCTACTTTGCTCTCGGCTCCAACTTCGTGCCTGCAAAGGAGATCAAGACGCTCGCCGACGACTATGGCATCGGGTACTTTACGCCCAAGTCCAGCATTGGAGTCCAAATGAACTACTTCGGCACTGGCGATTTCGACCCCGAGATACTAGAGTTGGTTGCCAAGAAGCGTCAGCCCGTCACTGTTGGAGAGTTGCTCACTCTCGGATCGGGACCTACATCCAGCAACTTCGCAGGCCCAGTCATGATTATTACCGGTGGTGAGTGTGATCCTTTCCCCAACAAAGCAAGCCGCAAGTGCCGGGAACTAAACACGTCGCAGATCGCGATGTGCCCTTCTGCGGAGGCGACTGCATGAACACCATGGCTATCGGTGGCTCTGCCCCCAACTTGATCGAGCACTCCAGAAAGAGTTTCAAGAAGGCGAAGACGTTCAACGCCACCATTGTGCCCAATGCCGGCCACGGATTGAACTACGGATACTTCCACACCTTCACTTACAAGGCCATCACCGACTTCCTCAAAGCCAATCTTTGAACACGGTGAACGATGGAAAAGAACTTTTCAGAACTTGCATGTTTTTTTCATGTACATACTTTAGACCACGAGAACGAACAAATGGCTGATGACGAATGTACATAATGCCCAGTATCCGAAATACTGAGATGAACTTGATTCATCCATCCTAATTGCAACTGGTCTCAAGTCACAAAGGAAATAATGAATTAAAATCCTTACGGTTATGAGTTGGTAACATGGCAAATCTTGCGCAATCAATGTGACCATATTTCTTTTGCTTCCCTTGCCGTGCGCCGCGAAGCGCAGTGTAACAATGATCATCCCGAGCAAGCTACTGCCTGGAAGAAAAACTGTGCAAAACATGCAAGTTTCAACGGCTGACTGTCTGAGACCAGGTGGGACTCAGCGCGCCATAACATCGGATTTCCTCCCTACGAAAATAGCGCTGATCTTGTATTGAGCTGTGATTGCATCTGACTCGGAGGATAGATGACGTTGCCGACGACTGCAAGGGAGGGGCGGGCTTATCCGCGGAACCCCCCATAGTAAGGCTAGTTTTGCTATGCGTTCTTCATGTGGCTAGATTCCCGGATTTTTGTTATTTTTGCTTTTCCATCGGAGGAAATGCGCAGCTTTGTTTCTGGGGGTTTTGTCTTTGAGCGTCATGAGGCTTCGTTGCTTTGCGGGGCGACGCTGGGCCGTGGGTGATGGATTCACAACGGAACTGTTCTTTCAGCTTTTCCCGCGTCTTTAAAATGAGTACATCAAGGTTAATATCTTGGATAAATTGGGAATCATTGTTCGTCCTTGTTTGAAGGGGCCCTGCAAGCCTATCTACGGAGGACATATGAATCCCCTCGTCAATCCTCCAGCCATATAGCGCCTTTTGTCGTCCATGACCCGAAGCAGCAACTGTATGAAACAAGACTGAAACATAAAGTAAAGGGAAGGCGGGATGGAACAGGCTGGGAAAAAGCAAAAGTTGTCCACTCAGCTTGGTATCGCAATCCGACAGGCCAGGCAAGTGGCTCCAGACAAGTGGCTCCAGACAAGAGTCAAAAACCTTCCAAAAAAAAGTTAAGTGGTTGCACAAAGCTACTTCGCTTAGAATCGGCTGGTAAATTATTCTATTAACGTATGCCTAATCTGAGACTGGCTGCTGTTTGAGTCATCAGCGAGGAGAAAGAGACAGTCCAAGTCCAGGGTTGGAGGACCGGAAAGGGCGGCAAGTTGAGATGCGGGCACCACGACGGCTGGAAGGACAGTCAAGGGCTCGCATATGGTACTTGACGTGATCACAAAAACAGGTTTTAATACTGGATTCATGGATAGGCTTTAATATGTTGTAAAACGTTGAAAAGAAAATTAATTGCACGTTAACGAAATCATTACTTACAGCGAATGGAGCAAAGCGCAAGCAAAGCGCAAGCAAAGCGCAAGCAAAGCGCACTATCACTCAGTGACGTCACTGCAACATCCTGGTGATCCGTAGATAGCACTGGTGCCTACTCTGCTTCATCAGTAGCTTGAAAACAGTACAAGAATTCTTGACGCTTGTTCATTACATTTTATGGGCCTACATAACTCTCTCATGGTATTCTATTAAACATTGAAAAGAAACGCTACCTGCTGATAGCCAGCGAATGCTCCTCGGCGAGCCTAGTCGCCTCGTTCTGCTCAAAAGCAAAATTCCAGATATCATTGGGCGTCATGGTCCCATATATCCCTTTATCTTCTTCGTACGTGCTCTTGCTGCCAACATGTTGCAATACCACCGGTGTCAAGCCCCATCGCAGCTTCCCCGTTGCATCCGCAAAATCCTCTATGAAGCTATCTGTCGGTGATTCTGACCACCTGTTGCTGCGGAACAGAGGGAGTAATTGGTCTTTAATGGTCGAGAGCGGAAACACCAGTCCTTGGCCACAACATGCATCAGTAGGCATCAGGTGGACGCCCTCGGGCTGCGGAAAGACACAATTTGCCCCGGCGGCAAAGAAGAGTGTTATGAGCATGGGTATGAAGACGAGTATCGTGAGGAGAAACAATTGGCGAGTGATGTACCGACGTGTCGAAGCAGCGTAGCGCCGTACTAGACACATGAGACTTACAACCACGGAGCCAAAGACGATGCACCAGCCAGTGTATTTGGGCAAGAATGATACGTTCCATCCACGCAGACTTTCGTAGTAAAAAAGGCGTAAATATAGAACTATTTCCCAGTCAGTTTCCGCCACCGCGTATGTTCTAGTGCAGAGGACGTACAGTCTTTACGCGCCACTTCCCACGACTCACTAATGGCGATTCCTATGGCTGTCATGACCCGGTGTCTCCAACCGTCGAGAAATACAACATCATCCTCGATGAGGAGCACGTGCGGCGCGCGGGACTTGGCGCATTCTTCCATCAGTATCGAGTAATCGAATTTGGACTTGACAGCATGAGTTTGGTCCTTCATTTGCTCGGCAAGCGCCAGTCTCTCCGGAGAGTCACCGTATGAAGGAAGGCTATCAGCCATTTTGGCAAGCCATGGTTGGAAAAAATCTGTATGCTCGTGCTGGTTGATATGAGCTATAAGGACGACGACATGGAGGCGGGCCCGCTCTTTGTTGCTCAGGCCCTGTAGAAGGGAACCTAGTGTTGACTTCAGGTACGATATCCCGTCTCTTTGCACGGATGCAACGCCGACGCACAATTCGGGAGAGTTCGATCTCTCTTCCTGCACTACTTTTCCGGATCCCACCGAGTCGGCAAATTGGCTTGCCTGTTGTATTCGGTGCGTCGAGTACGAAGGCGCGTGTGCACGCCGCGCCTGGAAGAATAGGGACGTGGGGTCTCTCCAACATTTTGATCGTACATAGACTACGAGCAACGAGTACTGTGTCATCAGATAGTTAATGAAGGATGTTCAGAACGCGAAATCCCAATGAGAGAAGCTTCGTGCTAAGTGAGACTGTCACGAATAGAACGTGGAGCATGGAGCATGGATCGATCTGGCTGGCATCGGCCAGCTTCCAGACATCACTCACCATGAGGAAGAAACCCAAAGTGATGGCCACGTTGGGATGCGCATGATGAAAAACCGCGTATGTCACCTTCATAGAAGCAGGCGCTCACAGCCCAACAAGCTGCAGGATTAAAGGGATGGCGCGATTCGAGTACTCTTTGCACCGAGTCCGGAGAGTGGAGATGACATAGTGTGTGAAGGCGACGACCATCAACGTGTTGAAGAAAGGCCAGCTGGTGCTCGGGCCATGGCGCAACTTATCATCTGCCGACAAGGCAAATGATGTGGCAAGCGGCGGGGCGTGCATTCCCGCACCGTCGCTTTGCGCCGACAAGGATTATTAACCAACCAGCTAAGCGGGTTCAGGAACACTTGCTTTATTGTGGTGAATTAGTTACCCCATGATAGAAGTACATGTAAGCATCCGGGCGGCAAAGACTTACATTGCACAACTGGGCGCTGTTTCCGGTTTCGCGCCTGAGCCAAGGAGTTTTTGGGGTGTCTATTCCGTACATGCTAGCAAACACTTCGGGTATCTCCGAGGCTTCACCATTCGTTCTTGTGCAACTGCTTTATCAGCACATGCACCAACACGGTTAGCGTGCAGAAGCGCCCTGCGAGGCCGCATTTTGAACTAGCTGTGACGCCCACGATAACTGGGGGCCTCTCGCCTCTCATGGCACATCACATTGAAACTGCACGCCAGCCCGTCTTGCGCGGTAAAATTTACTCGGGGAGCAAGATACATAGTGACGAGAGCCACTGTTTACCGGTTATCGCTTGATCTATTCCGTATATAAACCAAATGCAAATTATCTGAACGATTTATTTTGATTATCCTGGTGTAATCGTATGCCATAGAATTTGTTCTGTGGCTACAAGTACCTAGGTAGTATTGTCACCATGCGTCACCCAGGATTGCGGGTTCCACTTTTGCATTGCAACTTACACGGGAGATACCTTAAATCACGCAATGGTGGGCTTGGAGCCTAGGACAGTCGTGGATGTTACAAAGTGATGTATCTTGACTCTCAAGGACTAGTACTTAGGGCTCGCTACTACCTAGGTAAGCAACCCACTGCCGAGCCAGACGAGTGACTGTAACACGCAGCAACGGATTTTAGAATACGCAGCAGCAAGTATTTTTGCAGGGATTTTACTAGTAAAAAGTACTTTATTGTCTCTTATATTAGTTGTTAAGACCCTAAACTAGTAGAGCCTATAGTTATAGTATACTCTATTAGCTAGATCTATTTAAACTATAGAATCTATTATTTAGAGCTTTTTATTTAATAATTTAAGTTAAATTACTATATTTCTTTATTTTTAATATTTATTAAGATTTCTATAACTTAGGCCTTTAATAAGCGCAGCCTCTATTAGATTGTCTCCACAATTTAAGTTATAGTTCCCACTATTCTTCTACTCTAGGCCTAGTTGCTGCTGCGTATTCAAAAATCCGTTGCTGCGTGTTTGCGTACGCATCTCATTTGGCGTGCGGAGGAAGTAATCAGCTAGACGATGGTATTATGAGACTCTTGAATGAGTTATGTATTGTTTAAAATATGTAACAGCGCAGACGCTTCCACATCCACTTGATGTAACCATTTTATGGCTAGAAATTACAGAGACTTCTATCATGGTGAGATTCGCCGATAAATCGAAGTACCCTCTACACCGCCCACGCAAAGGGAGCGCGCAGGTCAGGCCAGTCAGTGTAGCAACGACGTCACCGACTCCAACAATAATGTCCAATAGCCACCAGACCACATCTCGACCCTTTGATCCTCAAACAGCTACCTCGTTGACATTGCCGTCCACCGTTTTGGCATCGGACATAGCGCTATACATAGGTTATGATCTGGCACTGACTTCAACGTCTGTCTAACTCACCTCCTCTTCCTTAATCCTCATGGTGACCACGCGCCGCAGCGCCAACCTCGGCGCCAAAGAAACCGACCAAATGGCCCAAGATCCCATGCAACCAGCACCATCTTCGCCGCCGCGCAACTCGCCATTCCTCCCGACCCCAACCGAAAGACTTGTCCTCGTCATTTTCCCCCTGCTCCTCGTCTTCGGCACCGTCTTCTCCGTCATCTCGCCGCAAACACGGGGCGCGCACTATGACCCTACGACGCAATCGCACTCACAGGACCCCAATTTCGCACCGAGCTATTTCGCCCGCAAGTCCAACGTCTTCAACGTCTTATTTGTGAAGCGGGGCTGGGGCTGGACCACTCTCGGGTTCTACTTCTTTCTTCTGACGCATCCCAGCGGTGGTGGTACTAGCGGCCTCGACATCACCTCGAGACGTTTTCGGGCAATCCTTCGTTGGGTGGCTGTTACGGGATGGTGGTTCTTCGTTACCCAGTGGTTCTTTGGTCCTCCTCTCATCGATCGCGGGTTTCGATGGACCGGCGGAAAATGCGACCTGGTACAACAGGATGTCAAGCTGGGGGATTCTGCTATGGGAGATGCCTTCACTGCCGTGGCGTGCAAGGCAGCTGGTGGCAGGTGGAGCGGTGGTCACGATATATCGGGACATGTGTTCTTGCTTGTGCTTGGCACTTCGTTCTTACTGCAGGAGATCGGATGGTCTGTTGGGAGGTGGCGAAGTAGAACTGCCGAGGAGCGATGTGTAATCATGCCTGATGGAGCACTGAAGAGGGCAAACATTATTGCTGAGATGGAGGCTGGTCAGGGCCAGGGTCAGTCCTCCTTGGGCATCGGGGGCAAGACCGCGGTTGCAATCGCGTTGCTCAATTTGTGGATGTTGTTGATGACAGCTATCTACTTCCATACTTGGTTTGAAAAGGTGTGTTTTCATTATGGTGTCAAACGAGACAAATGTAACTAACGTTGCTGATAGTTCACCGGCTTGTCGACCGCACTGATCGGCATCTACCTGGTATACATTGTCCCTCGTTTTGTTCCTGTTCTAAGAGGTATTGTTGGAATGCCTGGGATTTAGACGTCTCCGCCAATAACGCAGTTAGTTGTAATGGCCAAGCGTGTGAAGCGGCGGGGATTAGTCGAAGGATGAGCTTGGCACAGGGTGTGTGGCGCAGCTCGATGTGTGATTTGAGAAACTGCATGAGAAACATATCATCATGATCAGATAGCAAGAGATTAGAACTAATGAAGCATCAAAAATGATCTTGAAAAAGTTGTGACGTCTGAGTGGCTGAAGCATCGCAAGCTCACGTTGAGGCATACGCATGGTAAGCCCCACTACAGCTTCATTGTTGACCTCATCGCTTACGTCCTCGGTTTGGAGCATATGCGCTAGATTCACAGCTTACCTCCCAAGACTTGCAACTCTCCTCCCACCGTCACCTTGTCTATCCAAACACTCAGACGATCAGCCATGAACATGGCAGCGCGGGCAGTGAAGCCTCCGGCCAATCTGCCACAGCTAGTCAAGACAGCGTTTGCCAAAGCTCGCGCAGATGGAGAGCTCCATTACTTCCCGACCCAGGTCACCCTCCTACCCCTAGGCTCCGTCACAGTTCGTCTTGCCACACAAAGCTCAAGCTTCCTAGTGAATGAAACGAAGCGAAAAAAAAAAAAAGGATAAAACGTCCAATGCGTATTCACAAGGTTAATAGTTCCAACTGCGCTTCTCCCCCGCCCTCGCCAACAAGCCCAGAGGTCCGCCGCCCGACCCATCCCGCACCCACAACCCCGTCGATCCGTTTGCTCACCCCCCGCCATCACTGTTCATAACGGATCTAGGTCCATCGCACTATCTTGTTCTGAACAGATTCGCCGTTGTTCCGGAGCATTTCATCCTCGCTACCAAGGACTACAAGGAGCAGAGTTGGGTCCTCGAGCAGGACGATCTGGAGTCCACGTTGTCCTGCATCGAAGCCTACGCAGAGGCTCATCGCGAGGTAAAAGAGGATGATGGGCTGTTCGCGTTCTTCAACTGCGGCGAGCACTCTGGGGCGAGCCAGCCGCACCGACATATCCAGTTGTTGCCTATCGATAGGATGAGAGACGGTCTTGACTCAGGGTCGAAGTGGCATGTTCTCGCGGATGGGGATGATCTTGACCAGGCACCGTTTGTGGTGTTCTCGGAAGCTATTCGGCCGGGGATGCCCGCTTCTGAGCTATATGCTGCGTATCTCCGTTTGTATCGCAGGGCATGCCGGGCTGTTGAAACGCGGAATGGGGTTCCTGTCGGGGAAGATGTCCCCGCAGATGGGCCCTCGCGGATCAGTTACAACATGGCCTTGACCAAGAACAGGTTGGTCATTTGTCCCAGACTTGCGGAAGGTGGATCTGTGTATGGTGAGGATGGCACAGAACTAGGTAAACTGGCTTTGAATGGCACCTTGTTGGCTGGCACCGCCTTGGTCAAGAATAAAGCAGAGTGGGAGGCTTTAAAGGCGAGGCCTCTGAGGCTAGCAGATGTTTTGAATGGGATTGGTTTAAAGCAGGAAGTGCTTGATGATAGTAGATTATAATCTATTGTAACGTATTCCTAGAATATATAGAGTCAAAGCAATATTCACCAGCTCGTAATGGCTCAGAGGAGCGAACACTCTTCCACCTGTATTGTGATAAGAACCTGCAGTCTGTGTTTCGACACCCTGCCATATTCCCTCTCACTCCGTATGTGATTTCCCCTATGTCTAAACTTGCTGGTTTGTGACTTCCTCCCACTTCTTGTGACACGCAGTGAATGCGAAATTATGAGTGCCACCTTGTCTATAGATGTATTCTGAGACACTTTTCCACGACACCTTCATTTTTCCCGTTCGGCGAGTGTACAGAGGAACAGCTTCCTTCAAAAGTTCAATCTACAGATCCGAGGTTAACGCAGTTCTTGTTTCAAAGTTGGAATGAAAGCTGCTCACATCTCTAGGAGTCCATTGTGGCTTTCTAGGTCTTTTGGAGCTGGGTATTGTGATAGTTCGGTGCCGGCCACGCAGCGTTGACTCTGTGACCGTGAAGGGGTATACATCCATGATCTCCCGATATGTCATCCCTTTTGCGCGACATTCCCTGAGGATTTGGTTCTCAAGCTCTCTTTGTTCTGCATTCGCATCTTGCCGTTCACACCGCGTGGATAATTCTGGTGCCCTTTTGCGAGATTTGCGCACTCGGTGCTTGCTGGAGGTAGGAATTTTTCCAGTCTCCGTGTCCTGTTTTTGACTGCAGTGGTCTTCGTCGATACCGCTCGGCATAAGCACAGGGGTCGTTGACAATGAAGCTGCGGAGACGGCAAGTTCATCATAGTGATTTGTCGTGCATGAGACAGTAGAACCCGCAGTTACTGGAGATGGGAAAAAATTGTCTATGCACATCGACTTCTCCTCAAGTGAATGAGAGCTCCCTTGCATTGAAGGGTCTAGGCAATCCAATGTAGGACACGGAATGTGATTTCTCGGAAATGCACTGCAGTTGTAGTCATAGCCATATCCCACGGGGTAGTTCAAGAAGGTCAAAGGTGCAATAGCAGAACATTCTGTTGTAGTTGAAGTATGATTAATTAAGGGAGTTTCCGTGGTGATCAAGGGGTTTGTCGATGAGTCGAAAACATGAGGTGGAAAGAGTGTTGGCGATGAATAGCAAGAAATAGCTGCAGAATAATCGGGGTGGAATAAGTTGTAACTTGACTGCTCGTTGATCAGTATCACAACTTTGGACCTGAAACAAAAAAAAAAAAAAAAAGAGAAAGAGAGAGAAAGAAAAGACGAGGAAGAAGAAGAAGAACTGAATACGCACTGTTTGGAAATCCGAAATTGAGAACTCCTCACTGTTTTCGATGGTTTGATACGATGAGTTACGATTGTAAGCCATCATTGCAAGTCTTTCTGGCCGGATGTTGAGTTTTAAAAGCCTTTGAGAACCAAAATATAGCTAGAATTTGGCAAATGTCTTGATGAATGATGAAGCAAATAGAACCATGGACGCGTAGTTGACGTTCACATCCAAAACGATGATATATCCTGAGTTCGCTTTGCGTCTCTTTCACAGCAACAGGGCTTCAGATGAAGATAGAGTTGATAAAGATGAATAAATCAATCTAATGAACAAAGAATAATTGGCAATATCTGAAGTATAGTGAAAGAAATAAGTTTCGGGTCGAAGAAATGCAAGAAGCTAGGGGTTTAATAAATTTAAAAGGAAGAGAGCGATATTTCCTCTCTGCCAGCTCTGCCAGCTGGAGAGCACTGTCGGCCGGCCGTCAAAGATATTCCAGGCGGCTGGACACTGTTAGCAAGTGCCAGCTCCGGCTTGTTTCGCAAAAGTGAGAGAAGTGTGAGTTCACAAGGCGATGCTTCGCAATGTCAGCCAGAACAGTGAAAATAGTTAGTACAGTCTTATTCAGAGCCTGTTTTCTTTTTTATTGGCATTTTCGACGCATCTTTATCCTATTTTCTACATCTCACACCCAGTCTTATCTCTGCTAACAAGTCCAGTTTCCGTGTAGGTACTGCCTGCAGATGCTGCCCGGACTTCAGAGTGGCAAGCAAGATTATGCATTCTCGAACCGATTTGGAAAGCACAACTTTCGCTTAGTGCCGTTTCCTGACGTGATCAGACACAGAATGCTTGCCGAACGTTGATTTCAGTTGAAGTTCTGTAGTAGACTGGCGATGCAGGGGTGGCGCTGAACGCAGGGTGGTCCTTGAGGCAAAGGGCATCGCAAAAGCCTTGTTTGCACGCCGAATGCAATAGTAACTATTGCAGAGAGATTTCTAGAACTGGAAATGCTGTGGATTCATGGAGGGAGTTGACTGGATGCTGTGTGTGGCTTGGCATTACACTCTTGCCAGCGAGCATGACAAGAACTTTGCGGCACCAGCGTACTAATCAAGGCTTGAGATTCACAAGTAGTCCGCAATGGGCCTTTGTCAAAGGAGATTACGTCCGTGTCGTTATAGGCACCCCCTTTGTGTTGCTTCACGTAGAGTCGCAAATCCAAGACCAATCCTAGTTCCGAAATAGATCCACAACATGTCATGCATGTTGTGGCATAAAATCCCAGGAGACTCCCATCCATTACCCATCGGATCTTCAGCGAATCTTCGGATGCGTTTACAAAAACTAGTGTATGTTCGCTTAGCCGAGCCGTCGGGAATGTGTAAAAATAGAAATGACATCTAGTAAGATTACATGACCACCGGTCTCGTGCAAGTGTCTGTCCTGTGCTTGCCGGTACAGGCTCACAGATATCTACCTATTTGCTGAATTCTCCTGTTTGGTTCTACTCCCGACGCATGCCTTGGGTGGCAAACACTTTTTCAAGGGGAAATACTACCCTTAGTTTACGCTAGAGGTTCCAAAGGCGCGCAAGAACCGGATTTGCCGGTCGCACAAATGCGCTGCAGCCCCAGAAACTGGCATAAGAACATAGGACAAAGGTGCAGAAATATCAGACCATGCAGCTGCAATCAGAAGACCTGTTGACCGTACAGGCCGCGAGTAAGAGTAAAGTCTGAAACAAGCCCAACTTTGTATGCCAGTTTGGACCATGTATCAAAGCCGTTGCGAACGTTCAAGTCGAACTTGGCCGGGAACGTGGGAGCCAGATGGAAAGAGAGCAAAGGCCATCCGGCAGACAACAGCTTTTGTTCAGAGTTGGCGAAAAGTTCGAGTGGTTTTTGAAAGAGATTTCACCTTGCTTCGATACCCGAATCTCTGTTCGCTCAAGAATTCGGCGAAATGCTGGTCATCTGGCGTGACATCCTGATCTGACTGCTACTTACTCCGTACACTTGATCATCTCAGGGGAAAGATCATGGCCCGTTGGGTCCAGCCGTTGGATGGCCGTTGGATAGCCGTTGGATAATAGCCCTTGACTCAATCGTGTTGTGGGCCTCATCAAAGGAGGGATGGGATACCGACATAGTGGTAGGTAACCAGGTTGGAGCTTCTATTCGGAGTGGTCCTTATTCATCAGGCGCGTCTGTGCTTGTGCCCCACGAATACCGACATTCTGGTTCGCGTGACCAGGTAGCATGCAATCTTCCTAATCGGGACATTTCTCTGTCGGGATCCTCGTGAGCAGAATTCCGTTTTGGAACGCGTTGCAGGTTGCCACAGTGCTGTGGTGATTAATCTTTGACACACCAAGCCTGAATTTCGAGATAGAGCCATTGTCGGAGGTCTCCAAGACAAGCATACGAGACAAGCATAGACACGTGGTCAAAGTGAATCACGCGGACAATTCTCGGAATTGGTCCGTGCGAAAGGAGGCTTTTGCAGCAAGATCCGCGTCATGAAAAACTAGCACTCGCAGTTTCATCGGTTAAGCCTTGGAATCGTCAGAGCAATTCTAGGTTGGCTAATACCTAGCTATGCCAGACACTCGACGTCTTTCAACCCGCTGGGAGAGGCAGGAGCACGGTATTCCCATGCTACAGCAAAACTCCGCGCCTGAGCTTACCGCGCGCGCATATTGTTGTTAATTACGCTAGTATAGCTGGTACCTCTGCGTCTAATCCACAGGAGGAAAACCTTACTAGGTAGAATACCCTAGTTGGATGAAAAACCTCCTATGCTACCTAATTACATCATCTGAAATAGTTCCCTACCATAAACACTAGCTCCTCTTCCTTCTGTAGTTTATACCCTAGTTCTCTACCTTCCTCCTAGTATTCTAACCTTCTAGCTTCCTACAACTTCTAGTTGCCCTTCTAACAACCCTATAATAGCTTCTACACCTCCCTGTTTCCAGCGTCTTCTAACCCACGTTTTATTGCATTATAGCTGCAACAGCTAGCTCGAATAAACCCTAGAGCGTTAGGTGTATATAGCTAATTTACAGCGCGGAATAGCTTGTAAATCCGCGGTTATTTTTTTTTAGGTAGTAGGGGCACGACTTCTACTACCTAGAGGCAACTATAGTACTAGCTAGTAGGGGGACCAGACCTGCTAGCTAGCCGTGGTTCAATTCTAGCTGGGCGGGGAGCAGCTAGAATTGCGCGCGCATATTAACAAGGGAGCCACAAGAGCAAAACTAGACTGGAACAGTTTAAACATCCCTTTCATTCCCACCAACGCCATGAATACAATGATGCTGTCGTAGACTAATCATACATGAAATGAGGCCAGTGTTCCCAACGAGAAATAATACATGTCAAGAAGAAGAAACCTAGCCTATTAGATGACAATCCCGGCTCGCATTTTCCTAGTCGTCCCATTCTTCATCAAGCTGGTCAATAAGTCGGTTCTCGGCCTCAGAGTTTCTATATCTCGAGTTTGTGTTGAGATGGCTGTATTCCCTTCGTCCGGGAAGGCACCTTAAGCACGAAGAAAACAAGACAATGAATATGTCCTGGTAATTGTTAGTGTTGTCCACTTCCAGCAACGAAAGAAAAGAGCATTACATACACTAAAGAAGTTGCCAATACCAGCCCACAGGCTGTAATTTGGCAATTGCCGCCAGCCACGGGCATTTTTAACGGTTCGGTTATAGAAAACACCGCCCAGGGCGTACACCAAGATGGCAATTATTAGAATAATGCCGAATACACTCCCTGGTCCAACGCTGCCTGGTTTGTGACGCTCGGCGCCAGCACAAGCGTGGATAGAGCGAGCTTCGAAAAAATATGAGCATTCGTCAGGTGAAACACCCACAAATGAAAAGGCAGCTTGAGAGTTGGTGGGGTCTCGATCGCAGAGGAATGATATGGTCGTTGATTTCCGTTTCGTGGTCTTTCCTTTATCATCGTCCTTTCCAACCGACTCAATTTTATGAGGTCGTCCTTTCAGAGCCTCTTCTTTGCTTCCCCAACTGTTCTTCGAGTCACTCCGGCTACTTTTACTCGACTCTGTATTCCCGCACGGCGACCCGCCGGTGTATTGCAAGACCAGCTTGCGGCCACGACTGACTAGGTTCATCGACTCGGATCTTGATCGTCGTAAGTTTTCAAGTGCTCAGAAACTCATTCGGCGGGGTAGCAAACTCACCCGATAGAGTATATGCTTCCATGCGACATGTAGTAGGCGCTTACGTTACGCCACGACGTCTTGGGCACTCCTCTGACGTCCGTCACCGGATCGACAACTGCTCCGCATATGTTGAGCGTAAAGTTCTTGCCGTAATCGTAACCTCTTGCATGATAGTCTTTCGTGATGCCAGTCTTGCGTTGTTTTCCCTTCTCTTGAGCATGCGCAATTAG
Source organism: Atkinsonella hypoxylon (assembly GCA_000729835.1). NCBI lineage: Eukaryota > Fungi > Ascomycota > Sordariomycetes > Hypocreales > Clavicipitaceae > Atkinsonella > Atkinsonella hypoxylon. The sequence goes on along the minus strand of JFHB01000052.1, from coordinate 139,615 downwards.
AGGTCGCAGGTCGAAGAAGCCACCAGTACCGGTGGATGCCGTTGCTGTGCATGCTGGCACTTGTGTAGTTGACTGAGATTCTTTGGCGCTGACAAGCGAAGCGGTCAAGAACGCCGCGCTCAAAAGAGCTTGTCGCATTGTGACGGGATATGCGGCGAAGAAGAATATTAGTATAGCGGGGATGCGCTCTATGATGAAGTCGAATCGGCGCTTCAGCTGTGGACGCAAGTCGGCTTTGGCTGAGATTCGCTTATACGCACCCGAATCCTTCAATTGCACCGACTCTGTGGAGGAAGGTGCAGAGAATGACTGCAGCCTTCATTGCAAGTCCCAAGTCTCGGAGTTACGCTCGCGTTAAGCAGTTGCGACAAAACTGACCACGTTTTGCCTTTACGGTTACCGTCCTAGAGGCTAGGTCTTCTCCCGTTAAGGCGCCCAGTCAGAAGAGGGATGGCTGCAGGGAAGGGCCTGTAAGAGCCTGTCCGGTGCGGCAGAACAATTCATCCGCAAACTCTAATTGCTCATCTTAACCGGTAGGACTAAACCGGCTCTATCTCTTTCGGGAACGCAAGACTTAGTGCCTACACTTTCGTACCGACAAGGCTCATTGCTCAATCAAATCACCGCAGTAGACACTACATTATGTCCCATACTAATATATTATAATACTTGTACTTACACGCTCCGAAATACTAACGGCTACATCGTAAGTCTGACAATTATACCAAGTCAGTTTTGGAGGGTGCTGACAAGTCACTTGCATCAGCACGTGACCTGGGTGGGCCATAATAGTATAGGGAGAGAAGATCAGCATAACAACGTAGATAATACAAGCATCAATCAGCTTTCAGATAATAGTTGATGACAAGTCGTACTTTTCCCGAGGATCCGATTCCTGTCTTCATTACTGGTCATTGGGAGTGCCTGACGAAATGGCCTCCAAGACTAAACCGCCAGCGAAAGGTGCAGCCGCTCCAGGTCAGCATGGCTACGAGTTCTTTGGACCGTGAGAGCAACAAAACGCTCCAGTTATTCACACTTGCACTCCGCTTAGGGAGTTACTCTAACTATTGTTGTTCTCATTTAGCCCTGGTGCCTTCGCCATTTCTTTCGGTTTGCCCCTCCTCGTCTACGTCTTCACCTTCGCTTGCAACGACATCTCGGGATGCCCAGCGCCATCGCTTCTGAGCCCACGGTCCTTGTCTCTGGACCAGCTCAAGCGCGAGGTTGGCTGGCCGCAAGATGGAATCTGGGGTTTGGCCAGCTGGAAGGCAACCGGGGCCGTTCTGGCATATTATCTGCTGAATCTTATTCTATACCGAGTTTTGCCCGCGGCCGAGATAGAGGGAACTGAGCTCAGTTCTGGTGGGCGACTAAAGTACAGGCTCAACAGTATGTGTAATCGTGCATGGCAGTGGTGACCCAGGGCTAACGATTGTGTAAGCTTTTTACTCCAATACAGCTACGCTGGCTGCATTGGCTGCCGGTACGGTCACTCAGGGTGCGGAGTTTCCGGTCTGGACGTTCATCAGCGATAACTACGTTCAGATTCTCACGGCCAATATCGGAATCTCTTATGCTATTGCCACGTTTGTCTACGTCCGCAGCTTCACCGTCAAGCCCGGCAACGCAGAGCTCCGCGAGCTTGCTGCTGGTGGACACTCTGGCAACTTGCTATATGACTGGTTCATCGGCCGTGAGCTCAACCCGCGTGTGACAATTCCTCTCATTGGAGAAGTCGACTTGAAGGAATGGTGCGAGCTGCGCCCAGGAATGATGGGCTGGATCATCCTCAATTGCGCGTGGTGTGCTCGACAGTATCGTAACTTTGGGTTCGTAACTGATAGCATTGTTTGCATCACCGTTGTGCAGGCGGTGTACGTTGTAGACTCTTGGTGGTTCGAGCCTGCTATTTTAACAACAATGGATATCACGACAGATGGCTTTGGTATGATGCTTGCGTTTGGTGATCTTGTCTGGGTCCCTTTCGTCTATTCGATGCAAACTCGCTACCTGTCTGTCCACCCTCTATCTCTCGGTCCCGCTGGCTTGGCCGGCACTGTTTCTCTCGTCGTCCTCGGCTTTTACATGTTTCGTTCTGCCAACAGCGAGAAGAACGCCTTCCGCACTAATCCGAAGGACCCTAAAGTCGCACATCTCAAGTACATCGAGACCAAGACTGGCAGCAAGCTTCTCATCTCCGGATGGTGGGGTATGGCCCGTCACATTAATTATCTGGGTGACTGGATTCAAGCTTGGCCGTACAGCCTTCCTACTGGCTTTGCTGGCTATCAAATTCTTGCTGCTGGTTCTGGCGCGGCAAGCGAGGGGGCTTTTATCATGAGAGATGGCCGTGAAGTCATCCAGGGTAGTGCCCGCGGTTGGGCAATCCCCCTCACTTACTTCTACATTGTGTACTTCGCAGTGCTGCTCATTCACCGTGACCGTCGCGACGATGAGAAGTGCCACCGCAAGTATGGCGAGGACTGGGAGAAGTATAAGAAGATTGTCCGCTACAGAATCATCCCCGGCATCTACTAGGCGATGCAGTCCTTGTATCTGGACTATCCATTCTTGACTGCGCCGTAAGGTTTCATTCTGGGGTTTCTGGTTCGCATGGAGAGCTCTCGCGGGGGAAAATAATATTTGTTGCGGAAAACAGACTCACGATCAATACTATTTACATATGTATGATAGGTGCCGTTCCTTAATTGAAGCAAAATTGATACTGCTTCAGAGCAGGTGATCATAGTAGTAAGTCCTGGTAGCAATTTTTAGCCATTTGTTTCGCCTGTGGAGACTGGTATGGACGCTGCATGAAGAATGCCAATGATGAAGCACTTTGAGATGTTGACAATAGTTTCTAAGCGCGATCCTCATTCAAGGAGCTACGTGTAGAATCACATCCACAGAACACGTATTACCTTCACATATGTAGAGTAGCGACTCACAATGACTAAACATAGTCTCTGAACTGGCTTCAGTTCTATATCGCCAACGTGCAATACTGTAACATTTAGTTCTTATCACTCGCTTAAAACTTTATGACGGGCTACTACTGTAATTGAGAACATGCAATTTAGAAGACATGGTCCAGTAGTACCTTACATGTACTTACATAGAATCCTCATCAATGACGAGAGACAATGCTAAGCATAAGTCAAAGCGTCTAGTGACAGTCGAGGGGGTTGCGGGTTCAGCGTATCCAAATTTTGAGCGGAGATTAAGCGACAGAAAAGGTTTAGAATAAATTCTTCGATACGAAACGAAGATGATTTGGAAGAGTCAGCCCGTTCAGAAAGACCGCAAAACCACAACAACGTACTCCGTAAAGCGGCCTGAAGAGAGTTTTGCGCTGGCTGCCGGGATGGCTGCTGCTGCTGCTTTGAGTACCATGCATGATTATTATTGTTGCCCGTATCCATTAGTAAATATGAACTTGGTGTTGAAATCCCACTCAAGCGGTGGCCTGAATGCACAACAGGACCGGCCTAGGCATACATAAGGCCGGAGAAGTTGCGTAATCTGTGAGCCCCGCAAATCAAGGTCAGGCGGGGGAAAGAGATAGGTGGTGGCAGGGTTGCTGATGCAGGTTGGTTCCCATGAGGCTTTACTAACGAACGACAGGGCTGCTCACCTGCATATGTCATCCATCAATCCTAAATGGGGTCACCCAAGTTCTGTAAAAATTGGGTGGAGGGGCTCTTTCATGAGTAGTTCAGTGATAGAACCAAATGTCTTGGTGCATATTGAAGCTAAGGGAAGTCTCAAGTGTCAACGGCGATAGCTGAAGGAAATGAAGAGACAATTCAACCTGCAGTACGGAGTAGATGATTCCGATCCTCCACAATAGGAATTTGTGCTGTTAAAGACATACCCGCTTGTCAGAGACAAGCAAACTGCAACGAAATCTTGTTCTGGCTCATGTGTGAGACCCACGGCAGAATGGCGCTTTAGGTTCAGGTGTTTGTGTCATGTGCACCATGGCATTACTTACATCTTGTTGCCAATCGGGAAGACGCAAACTGCTCCAGTCTCTGTGATTGTGTATTGTGTCATCGTGACACGACTTCTTCGACGGACAGTGTCGTGCAAAGTGACGAAAACTCCGGTGGACGATTAGAAAAAATAGGTAGAAATGTACGGAATACGGAATATTGGGGCTCTATCCGGCCAAGAGCCCCCAAAGCGTCGAGTGCCTGGCCCGTCAGCCGCACGCCACTGGGCGATCCACGGCGAAGGTGCCTTGGACTGCAGTCGTCATTCAGTTGTGTGAAATTCACAATGCCGTCAAGGACGACTTGGCGTGGCACCGTGATAGTACAGGCGTACGCGCATCACACTGACCGCCAATGACAGGTCTATGAGGGGAGTCTGGTCGCGGTTTTGTCCGAAGTCGACCCTGATACTCTGTAACTCCGTAGGGACCACATCAATCCCCTCTTCATCAGCGCATTGTATTGCTGTATGGAGTACATTGGCCTTTCAAGTTGCTCACGAAGTGTACGGTAGTTACGGCTAACCATGATGGGCGCGCTAGTGGCTGTTAAAACCGCAGCCGTGGAGGCTCTTGGCTGGTAAGCGAAAGTCCAAACTCAAAGAGCCAACGAAAGTTAAAAAAAGTGGGATCTTGCTATCCGGGAGAAAATCGCCCACTAACTTAGTTATGCCGCTTTTACTATAAGTAGACGCCCTGGTGTTTTGTGATACACGCTCTTTTCTGCTACAATTGTATAGAACTGAAGGAGATTTCTTAGCTGTAATCAAGCTTACCCTGAGAATGTGGAAGTAGTTAGATAAGTGATGGGAGGACCAAGGGAACAAATTATGCATTATGCACCAGTGCGTACGAAAGAGGCGCTGATGATGATATTGATTGATTAAAGCTATCTATAGGAGCGAGAGGTTTGGTGATATTAAGGGGGTTGGTGGTGTGGAGCCCAGTCGTGCTCCGGATCAGCAATCCACCCACTCCACTGTTGGGCTGCATCGCCAATCAGAGCGCCCGTCGCCGATTGTTCCAACAATAAGTTAACTATAGACCTTTTCTTTTTTCTTTTTTCTTTTTTTTTTTTTGCTTTTTAAAAAAAAGGCAGAAATTATATTTTAGTCTTTAGCTTACTTGTAGGCTAAAGCTCCCATGTCCTTATGCAATCAATTAACTCCATCCTTGTCTATAATTTTAGGGCGTGCGGCATAAACTTGCCTAGGGGAGGGGAGAGGACCCCCGGGGTTTCTGGTAAAGCAGCCAAGTAGTTACGGAATAGTTAGTTAGTGGGACATTCGCCCGAATAGCAATACTCACACTCACATTGATACCTTACACCTCCTTGCCCTGAATGCAAAGCACAGGCCACGGCCGCTCAAGCTCGATTATTGTCTTGACAATAGGCTCCACTCTCCTCTTGATGGGAACTGCGAATTGCATTTTTCTACGGAATACAAGAAGAAAGAACGATAAACGCACCAATGCTCCACCCACCAGAGAGAACGGGGCGCCGGCATGCTTGCGGCAAGTCGTCAGATCTGGGATTTTCTTGCCATTTATTCCCAACGCCGGGATACGACGATGCTATGACGATAAACTCCCTTCATTCTACCCATCCCCAGTCAAATTCTTCGCCACATGCTCGTTTTCTTGAACCGCCCCTCGTCACCTGTCTTGTACCTGGTCGACTTTGCCGACGAACTGAGACCTAATAAGCTGCGAGTCGATCATATATCTAGGCGTGGCGTCCTGTCACCATTGCATATTTGATCTTCTTTAGAGACCTCGAACCCGCGTCAGACTTCTGGGCCTGTCAGGCACATCGGCCAACACAGCGAGTAAGCGAATTCGAGCTTGGACTTCATCACAATGAAGCCGCTATCTGTTTTCGCCACGGCATTGCTCACGGCTGTGGTGGAAGGCTTCACCCCGGACCCAAAATTCTCGCACAACGTAAGTCTCGCCTTGTTTTCGGGCCCGCGGTGCATCCAAGCGGATGCTAGGTTCTCCAAAAAGCAGTATGGCTTGCAGGACGACCAAAGCCCCCACCCAGAGCTTGAATTACCAACAGTCTCATCATCATCTCTGCCAAGGGAACTTGTGCAGCGTCCGTGTCCAGTCTTGACAACCTGTCGGGGCAGAGCGAAACATCCTCTGGTTGCAAGGGCTGAATCAACCAATCAATCAATTAACACAAATGAAGCCCTCCCCAGCCACGATAGCGTTGCTCTTGGCAGGATTCACTGCTGCGTTCTCAATTGCTCAACGCCCTCTTTTTCATGGCACTACTGACGCGCAATACCCATATCAGTTGGCAATTTCGAATAGCTCGTTGGCATACTCGCCCCCCCATTACCCTTCACCATGGATGAATCCCCAAGCTATCGGCTGGGAGGAGGCATACGCCAAAGCCAAAGCCTTCGTGTCCCAAATGACACTTATCGAGAAGGTCAACTTGACTACCGGAGTCGGGTAAGTAATGCGCGTTTCATGCGACTGGTTAGGATGTCTATTTAACTGACAAGAACTGAAGTTGGATGAGCGACGTGTGCGTTGGTAATGTTGGAGCCATCCCTCGCTTAGGGCTTCGATCTCTCTGCCTGCAGGACGGCCCCTTGGGCATTCGATTTTCCGATTACAACAGCGCTTTCCCGGCCGGAATAACTGCTGGTGCTACATGGTCTGCACACCTTTGGAGGGACCGTGGCAACGCTATAGGTGCTGAGAACAAGGCCAAAGGCGTCGATGTCACCCTTGGTCCTGTCAGTGGCCCGCTGGGCACTTTTCCGGCTGGAGGTCGTAATGCTGAAGGCTTCGGTGCCGATTCATATCTTCAAGGTAAAGGTTTGGCCAATACCGTCATCGGTATCCAAGAGGCGGGTGTTGTCGCTTGCGCTAAGCACTACATTGCCAACGAGCAGGGTGAGTATGAATCTCAGACCTTCTTTCTCTCCGAACTTCGGGGTTTATTTTTTTTTTCATTTTTTCATTTTTTAGCTAATCTTCACCCGGACAGAGCACTTCAGACAAGTCTCGGAGGCAGCTGGCTACGGATTCAACATAAGCGAGTCTCTGTCATCCAACATTGATGACAAGACTATGCACGAGGAGTATGTTTGGCCCTTCGCCGACGCTGTCAAGGCTGGTGTTGGCGCCATCATGTGCTCGTACAACCAGATCAACAACTCCTACGCTTGCCAAAATTCAAAACTTCTCAATGGTATACTTAAGGATGAACTTGGCTTTCAAGGATTTGTCATGAGTGACTGGCAGGCTCAGCACGCCGGCGCCGCCACTGCTGTTGCCGGTCTTGATATGAGTATGCCTGGTGACACTTATTTTAACAGTGGTACTAGTTACTGGGGTGGAAATCTGATTTTGGCTGTTATCAACGGCACCGTGCCCGCGTATCGAGTCGATGATATGGCCCTACGTATCATGGCTGCCTGGTTTAAGGTCGGAAACACTGTTGGTAACCAAATCCCCACCAGCTTTAGCTCGTGGACGAGGGACACCTATGGATACCGGCAAGCATATGCCCAGGAGAACTGGGAACATCTCAACTTCCAAGTTGACGTTCGCAGCAACCATGCTGCCCACATCCGTGAATCTGCTGCCAAGGGAACAGTTATTCTCAAGAACACCGGCTCGTTGCCTCTCAAAAAACCCAAGTTCCTCGCCGTCATCGGTGAGGATGCTGGTCAGAATCCCAAGGGCCCCAACGGATGCGATGACCGTGGATGCGATAATGGCACCCTAGCCATGCTCTGGGGCTCTGGCACATCGCAGTTCCCATACCTCATTACCCCTGACAGTGCCCTCCAGCGACAGGCTATCGAAGACGGCACGCGCTACGAAAGTATCCTCAGCAATTACCAGTCTGCAGCTACCCTGAACCTCGTTACTCAGCCCAACGTCACTTCTGTCGTTTTTGTCAATGCCGACAGTGGTGAAGGCTACATCAATGTTGATGGCAACGAAGGTGATCGCAATAACCTGACTCTGTGGAAGAACGGCGATGACTTGATCAAGCTTGTGTCTTCTAACTGCCAGAACACCATTGTTGTTATCCACAGTGTTGGACCTGTCCTTGTCACAGACTGGTATCAGAACCCTAACATTTCAGCCATTGTGTGGGCTGGTCTCCCCGGACAGGAATCTGGCAACTCTATTACCGATATCCTCTACGGTAAGACGAGCCCTGGCCGTTCGCCTTTCACCTGGGGACCGACTGTTGAAAGTTATGGAGCGAATGTCATGTACAAGCCCAACAATGGCATGAATGCCCCTCAACAAGACTTCAAGGAGAGAGGTTTCATTGATTACCGCCACTTCGATAAGGTCGCCCCTGGCAAGCATGACTCCGGGGCGCCTATCTATGAATTCGGCTATGGGCTCTCATGGTCCACCTTTGAATACTCGAATCTCAATGTCCAGAAGCACAACGTCGGTCCAATGTCGCCGCCTCGGGGCAAGACGATTGCTGCTCCGACTTTTGGCAATTACAGTACCAACCTCAAAGACTATGCTTTCCCTTCTTACATTCGCTACATTGCAGCATTTATTTATCCCTGGCTTAACAACACGTCATCTGGCCGAGAGGCTTCAGGTGATCCGAACTACGGCAAGCCAGCTAATGAATTTCTCCCTCTTAATGCCACTGATGGATCTCCCCAACCTCGTTTGGCCTCGTCAGGCGAACCTGGCGGCAACCCACAGCTCTGGGATGTCATGTACACAGTTACTGCCACCATCACCAACACTGGCAAGGCCACGACGGATGAAATTCCTCAGCTTTATATCAGCCTCGGTGGCGAACAGGAGCCTGTTCGTGTCCTACGTGGGTTTGAGCGTATTGAAGGCATTGCCCCTGGACAGAGTGTTACATTCCGACATGACATTACTCGCCGTGAAATTAGCAACTGGGACACTGTGTCTCAGAACTGGGTTGTTACCAATGCCCCCAAGAAGGTTTGGGTCGGAAGCAGCTCGCGTAACCTGCCCCTGAGTGCTGATCTTCAATGAAATTTGGTGGCAGCTTGATAGGATAAGAATTTAAAGAAGAGCACAAAAAAAAAAAAATTTAAATCACACAAGGAATGCAAAAAGACGAGCATATCTTATGGCCTGGATGGGGCCACGATTGACCTAAACATTCAATCATAAATATTTTCTAAGCTAGCAGAATTTTCAAGTAAAGTGCAATCAAAGCCCCATTTCAGTTATGCGTCTTGTGCCTGAAATGGAAAGTCGTACGGTCCTGGCGCTATTGTGAATGCTTCTATTCTAAATGATATTTTTACAAGAGCTTGAACCAGCCTTGAACCAGAGTGCCGGCATAGCAAAACGATTAAGCGTCGCGGTCTCGAGTTGGGCATAGGTCCCCGCCAGAACTGAAGCCGCCTTGCCTTGTCCACTCACTCAGTTACATAGGAATGGACTTTAAGCGCCAGGTTTTGTTCGTTGTCATCGCGGTGTCGGCCCAGCAGCGCCCGAACGATCATAACGGTCCAACATCCCCAGATGCTACTATGTCATAAGTCGGTAGCTACCAGGGATGCCTGAATTATTAAATTGTGCTATAAAGTCACATCCGCTGCTAATTCAAGTGATCGTTCATTGCCTTGTTAACCAAGGTCAAATGGTCTCTCAAACTCGCTATCAAACGCGACAGTTCCTCCTTCACCTCTTTCCCCGAGGCACGGCCTCCCAGTACATCCGCTCCAGGTGGTGCAGGAGGGGGCGGCAAACCGTATATCATATCCATAGGACTATTTAAATACGACGCTGCTAGTGCTGTCGAAGGGTCTTCTTCAGGGTCTGAATTATCAAGCTGCTGTTCAGGCGAATATGTTTTAGACTTCGCTTTGACGTCGTGGTCACCATCTCTAAGAGATGCGGTGACGGCATAGGTGGACTGTAGCAGGCCTGGATTACGAGCATGATGCTCAAGGCCAAAGGGCATTTGCTCTGAGAATGATGATGCACAACCTGAACTCGCCGTTGATGGACGTGAGTCGACAATCCATCCCGTTGGTAAAGCAATATCAAGGTCAATAAGACTGCATGTGAAATCACGACGGTTGGCATTTTGAGCCTCAGGTTGAGCTATGGCCGGGCTACGCGAAGCCTGCTCATGTTGCTGAGGTGGACTGGCATCAAGGTCAATCAGACTTGAGGTCGAAGCGCGATTGTCAGTAGAGAACCCCACAGGCACATCATTTCCTCCTGTTTCCAGATACGGAGATGCACTCCATTGAGGTTCAACTTCGGGGCTCGGGAGAAACGTTGGAAATTTCCACTCCAATGTCCTACGGCGGTTGGCAAACAGCCTACGATCTGTCGCCTCACTTGCTGGAATCCCACAGCCCTTCATGTGAAAGGACTCATCGACGCCAAGCGCGGCATCTAGGTCAATCAATGACTCTCGAGCACGAACCGTTGATGAGTTGTCGCGGAGAGATAGATCAGAAGCTAATGGCCCCCCAGATTCACCGTAAAACTGTCGTGAATTGCTTTGATAGTCTGTTAGCGTGTTCGGGTCAAAAAGCTTCTCCAATGGCGCAACGGGGGCCTTATTAGACGGTGGTATGGGCCGGCGACGCGTTCGTGGCCGAGTAGATGGCGGACCGATAGTTGTATCATAAGCATCCACAACGAACTGCAAAGGATCTCGCCCCGAAAGCTGACCAAGATCATCCATGGTGCTGAAAATCCATTCGTTTCCGGGGCCTACTTGGCTTGGAGAATCAGCTTCTCTCTGCGCGCCACCGGCAGAAAAGAGGGAGAGCCTGCTGCCGCCTTGAGCCTCCCAGAGCTTGTAAGCCTGTACAAGCTTCGACAGCGACACGGTCGGATATTGCGCGCTGGTGTTGTAGATGTAAGGGTGCAGCTGAACCATCTCGATGGCAGGACGTTGCGTCGGATCTTCCACGACGCAGCAATCAATCAAGTCCCTCAGGCCGGCCGAGTATTCTTCGCCCTGGAGTTGGGGTTTATGGTACTTGAGGTAGGTTCCGAACCGATTTATATCTCGGAATCCAGCATTGGGTGGCAGCCCCGAAGCAACCTCATACGCCATAGAGCCAAACGCCCAAATGTCCACCTCGGTACCATATTGTACTGCGGGATTGAAGAGCTCAGGCGCCATCCAGTGTAGCGACCCTGTGAAAGTCGTCCGTTTATCAAACTTGGTGGTGACGATGGCAGCCACGCCGAAATCGCACAACTGCACGCCTCCTTCTTCCGTAATGAGAACGTTTGCGCACTTGATGTCTCGATGAATGACGCCTTGCTTATGAATCCAGTAGATAGCCTCAGCAACCTCACGAAGAATGGGGATGATCCACTGCTCAGGTAGATAACCCTTTGGTCTCATAAGCGTCGAGACACTACCGCCGGCGCAGTATTCTGTGATCATCCATACCCGATGGCCAAGAAGAAGGGCATCTAGCACCGTGTTGACGTTCCTAGCGCCCGTGTTACCAAGAAGCTTCAACGTCTCGATCTCTTTCAGTATGTCACCAAATGTATTGGTTCCCGACTCCGCATCTCCAATCTCAATATTGATAACCTTGATCGCGACAAGTTTCCCTGAAGGGGGGTGCCGAGCTTTGTAGACACGGCCGAAGCTGCCCTTACCAATCAGTTCTGAGAAGTGATAAGGCGGCGGTTCTTTTCCTAAAGCAGCACACTCTGACAGGACCGATGCCTGCATCTTATTCGCATCTTCGATGGCATTCTGTCGGGTCGTTGAGTAGTGTGTTGCGGTGAGGCCAAGGCTCGCCATATGGCTTGATGCTAGGGATTCGAGGGAATTCGACTTGTTGTTTGTTATCAGGCAGGACCGACCGATAGATATACCATGCAGACGAGACTCTAGCGTTTGTCGAGGTTGCGAAAGCCTAGATGGTCTATAGATGCCAACATTTGAAGTGATTAGGTCCGTGCTGTCTGGTTACAAATTAACGGCGTTACGCACTCACCCAAGGCCGCGCGACGCCGCGCGATTGGGCGAAGCAGGGGAGCCGAGCGCGCAATAGACAGCCAAGCGAGAATTTTAAGCTCGGGCTGGAGGTCGAAGAATGCTCACGGCGCTTCATGATCATATTTGGGATGGAGGTTTGGGAGTCTCATCATGTTCTGTGCGGAACTTTCAAGAGACTGCGCATTGGTTCTTGCAAAGAAGATCGAACTGCAAGTAAACCAACCCATGGTGACAAATGGAAGGCCAAGGAGGTCATGCATTTCTTCAGGCGGGATCGGTTCCTATGCAGTCTAAGATGGTGCGCTTGAAGTGAGCCACCGTCATGATTGACTGCTTGTTTGCCGAGGATGAATAACGGTTTGCGATCCAGCAATCCACCCGTCGACGATGGTCGCACTTGGATCAGCCATGGTCCAGGCAGGGGGCATGGTCCTATCGAGCCAAAACAAAATGCGCCCCGGAACCGTAAACCATGGTTCGTTGTCCTCCACAGACAAACTAAGGAGGTCCTACAACCTCGCGGAACAGCTTGACGGGATCGCGAATGTTCTGGTTATACCCTTTACGTACTTTGCCGAGACTCGCTACAAGACGTTTCGCTCCAAGTGAGAGTGGGAAATAGCATTCAAGCCACGACACTATTCTCACATGCACTCCCGTATCTCTACAAAAGCATGGTTCCTTAAAAGTCCAAGCTTGTTGCCAAATCGAGAATTGCTCTGCCGATCCCACCGGGGGGGGGGTCAATGGACTCACCGAGGCCACGAAGAAGTTCTTCCCTCCGTTGTCAAAGTCAGGGCCTCCACCAACCATCGTTTACGAATTAGCCAGCAGTAACAAGATGAGGTGACTGGTGGCTTTTGGCTTTATAGTAGCGCTTCCTTATGACAGAAGCGCAAGATCCTGGTAGTGGCGATTTGACATCAGGACGGGCGGGTGGAAGAGTGGTTTGGCCGAGCGAGGATAGCGAAATACAGAACGTCGCGAGGAAGGAAAGCTAAGGCGAGTTCAAAGATCTGACGCGGCATCCTGTCTGATCCGCTAGGAGAGTCTAGCCGGGTCTGTGACGACGGATGAATACCAGTGAGATGAATCATATTTGGGAGAGGACTTCCCCCCCCCCCCCCGATATTCTGTGGTAGATAAACTTTGAGAGTATCGAACGTGTCCTCGTACATCGAAAAACGAGCGCTACCAAGGCGCTGCAATTCGTCACTGATTGCGAGTCTGCAAAGTCCTCTCTTTGACTTTTTGTACTCGTCAGGCCGTTTCCATTGAAGGACATGATATACATAAATTAATGTTGCTTCCGAGTTCAACTCTGGTGACCGTCTTCCAAAGTTCAGAAGCTTGATTATCTGGCAACTGCAATCCATGCCAATACGCTACGCTATTGCCATCAGGATTTCGATACTTGCGCTATAGCAAATACGATCTGTGTACACTGTAAACTTAGATTACATTCGCACGCCCGCCAGCTTTCTGTCTCAGCCCTCTAGATAAACGCAACGCTTCATTATGCCCCTGTGAGCAAGCATCTCGTGTTAAAGAATTACTTCGGAGCTGGAGTGAGTGACAGGAATTTTTTTCTTCTCGGCAATGTCACCCTTTGCGCTGTTTTCCTCTATCTCCGAAGCCACACAGGCTATCCTTAAACCCTTGCACCCCAATTAATGAAAACCTGCGGCATCCGTTGTCTCGTTTGCTTTCTTCTTTTTGTTCCTTTTTTTTTTTTTTTTTTTCAATCTCAGGAATGTCTGCTGGAGCTTGGTGTTTCACAGGCAAGGAATGCATGGATGCAAAAGTGCTTTTTCCCTCCTGGAGCTGCGTTCAGGTTACTTTTGACTCAGGGATTCCATTCCGTATCAAGAATCGAAGTGTTCTAGGCCTCTCACAGCAGCTATTTTCTTGGAATATTACCTACCTATGGCTTTCAAACTTACCATTCAGCTTGTGTCAGGTCCTTCCGAGTTTGACGACTTTCGTGGCTTCGAAAGAGACAAAACTCATGAAGGAGGGTGGCTTCAGGTCCTTAAACGTCCTCTGTTCAAAGAAATCCGCTGTTGAGGAATATGTCCGCTTCGGATATAAAAAGCTTCTACTCTGCTGCTCTGAATGAATCCCTTTGCCTAGTTCACGCCAACAATCGCTTGCCGCCATCAACTCCATTCTTACATCTACCATCTCACTTTCATAGTCCCCAACCTTCAATATGCGCTTCAGCATTCTCTCTTTTGCCGGAATCATTCCTGCCGCGCTTGCTGCCGCCGTTGTGCCAGTGAGTGGGAGCACCACAGCCTCGGCCGACTTCCGTTTCGACACATTGAGCGATTCAAATGCCGTCGCAATGGCCGTCAACATGGTGTCGGCCATTCCTGACGATGTTTTAATCCAGGGAGATGTAGCCACCCGCAAGTGGGTGGTTAGCAAACCAGTACCCGATACGGTAGCCATTCCGGATGTGAAGAACCGCAGTGTTATAAGTTGCTTCTTTGCAATCACCAAAGCTATAGCCTCGGGAGACATCTCCATCGATACGATTAAAACACTCAAGAAGAACATCGAGTCGCTCGGCGGGGTTTTGGCCGTCACAAAGCTGATTCTTAAGGGCGATAATGCGAAGGGTGGACAGGCACTACAGGACATAATCAACGTCTTTAAGAAGGTCAAAAATGTTGTCAAGTCTTGTGCACTTTGAGTTGGAACCCGAGAGATAATGCAAATCCCTGTATTAAGAGAAGGTTAACAGGTTGCGAGTTATCGATGTGAAGGATATTCTTTACTTTGTGCAATACGGATGAGTTAAAGATCTCTGTGAAAGTAATGCTTCTGCCTCCATTTATGGGCGCAGAGGGATAGCGATTTTGTTGTTATTATAATTTTTTTTTTTGCCATAAGGAATGATGTTGCACAAGTCTTTCCTCGTCTTTCGTCCTGCAAGTGGAATTCTGCTAAATTCAGAATTATTATTCCGTCAATGACTCCTTCGCCTTTGTAATATGCGCTCTTTCGATCCGCGGCACGTAGAAAGCATTGCATCAAGTTAAGGGGTACGGAGTACTCTATGCTTTCTTTGCTAGCTTTCCCAACGGTAATTTTAGATAAAGATGGGCGTGAGATATCAGTGGAATAAGGAATATTATTTGGAAGCATCAGATTAGAAGCCTAAATCGTCATCGGTGATTCTGATATCCTTAGGAGCTTTCCATGATCTATGGTTCCACAACGTTCGTTCGGAGTGGATCTGGATTGGTGGATGCTTTGCCTTCCTCCTTGACCCTTCATTCCCAACGTTTCTTCCTCGTGGCAATTTGTTCTCTATGTTGAAGTCGTTTTGAAATTGGTCATCAAACGACACTCTGTTCAAAAAGGGGCGTCACCAGTGACCACACGAGGAAAAACAATCACATATGTACCGAAATGGGACATGCACAGCGAGAGATGATGACGGGGAGGAAGGGGGGGTTGTTCTCTCGGCAGATGCCACGTGTGATGAGGGGCGTTACACGTGACCGCCAGCCGAAATAACCGCGTAATTGGTGGTAGCATCTTCACACGCCAATATACCTACCTACCTAGATACCTACCTAGAGGTAGTCATGGTGAGAAAGTACGTAGAAGTAACTTCGATGAAACTAAGGCGCTTCAGAAGGTTCCTGAGTCGGTCATAGTATTCATGATTGTTATATTTGGTATCGCGGGTCTCGAGTCTAGCAACGTGTTCAAATAATTACAAAGCTTAATCCGGTATGAATCCTCATCAAATAACATCATGGATATCTAGATCGTTCCAAATTACACTTAGCCCAACCGCCACAGCAAGTCCTCTAGACCGCAATATTTACGGAAGTGGAGCCTAGTTGATCTCGCAAAAACACCTGCAGCCACGTGGGCCAGCCCCTGATGCCAGAGACAGCAGCTTGCTGCTCGGGGATGATGAGCTGAGCACCTCTCTTGCGGAAGATCTGCTCGGTAATAATAGCCGCAACGCCGTCAGGACTGAGCAATGAAACACCGCCCTGCTCGAGCTGATGCCCAAAGTCCTTGACCAGGGGCGTTCGGACAAAGTCGGGGTGGACGACCGAGGTCAACACGCTGTCGGCCTTGTAGAGGTGCTTGAGCTCAATCGCTAGTGATTCGTGGAATGAAAGCGCGGCGGCCTTGGTAGCTGAATAGTCGGCACCCTTGGGCAGGGCAACAAATGAGGCTAAACTGGCAACAGTCATCACGTGACCCTTGTTAATTTTGATCATGTGAGGGAGGAACTGCTGGACCAGCGTCCAATGACACATGGTGTTGACAGCAAAGATCTTCCTCAAGAACTCCTGAGGCATCTCGAGGATAGGCATTGGGCGAGTTATGCCGGCGTTGTTGATGAGAATGGTAGGATGGCCCACATCGGCGCGGATGGCATCAGCAGCCTCGGCTACCGATTCTGGTGAGGTAACGTCGCACTTGTAATAGTGGATAAGAGGCTGGTTGGCAAAGTCCTTGGGTACGTCTTGGATATCCAGAATGATCACCTTGACCTTGCGGGCAACTAGACGCTTCACAATGCAGTAACCGATTCCGCTGCATCCTCCGGTCACCACGGCAATCTCTTTGGGCCAGTCCCAACCTTTGGCAGCGCTTACACGCCAGGCATTGGCAGCCATGGCGTTCAAACCGCGGTTAATGGTCTTCAAGACGCCGATACCAAAGAGGACTTGTAAGACCTTCTGAGCAACCTCAATGTTGAAGCCGGCCGGGAGGTGCTTGCAAAGTTCTTGCTTCAGCTCATCTGGGGCATAATGCAACGCCGCGAGGAGCGGGCCAGAGAACCAAGGGGACTGGATGCCAGCGCCGAGGCTCTGCAGGCCGCGGACTGGCGTGGATTGGACGAGTCTGATGAAAGACATGATGGGGATGGTACGAGTTGTGCCGAACTGAATCGATTCTGTGCGCAGGGCCAGTGGATTTCTTCAAGAACACAAGACTCGAGAGAGGCTTGAACGGTGTAAGAAGCAGTCCGGGTCCTGGCCGTACGGCGGGCTCTACTTGCTCCGTCACAAAGGTACGAAAGAGAATCGTTCCCCGATCAAAGGCCAGCCTCGATGGCAAGGTAAAAGAGGAATAGAATTAGTTCGTGACATGGATATACAAGAACGAAGGTTGCGCTATTATTTATTATACAATTGCAACAACGGTATTGAAATCCGGTGACCGGCCGAGTGGGCCCCGATTGCCTCGGTTGACCATTTGGGCTCGCAAGCTTCATCGATTGAGGGCAGGCTAGTACTTGTGTCGGGCGTCACTGGACCGATCTTTGGACCGGATATCCGCTCCTGGGTGCGAGGGAAAGGGAAAGGGTAGAAAAATGGTAGGGGAAGGCGTGTAAGCAGAAGCACAAGCAGAAGCACAAGCAGAAGCACAAGCTTGGCAGAGGATAGGCACATGTGTGTGGCGCGCGTCCCAAGTAGCCGTTTACCCCGGCACAGCACCGCACCGCCCTCCTTCACCTTGACTGGCTTACTTTCCACATTAATGGGGGTCTAATAAATTCCCCCGGAGAGTGACCAAGATTGCCATTGGCTGGGTTAGGGAGGTACCCATCCTGTATCGTAAGCGCGTGACGAATAGTTAACGAAAGCAGAGGAATAACTAAAGCTATCTGGGAAGGAGCTGTGCTGTAATTACCGGGCCAAAAGGGGCCTTTCACAGGCTTAATCAAGATTCTTCTAGAGCAAGTTTGTGGGGAGCATTAGGGTTCTGGCAGTTATGGCGGCCCATCGGGGTAACCAGCTCGGCCGTGTTCAGAAGCTAGAACTGTCCGCTCCTCCGCTCACAAAGTAGCTTGTCAGTTTGTCAGTTTGTCAGTTTGAACAGGTTACACAACAGCGGACTGGTCAAATGCAGGTTGGGAAACCAGAGGAGGACTGACACTATTTTGCCGCCATCATCCCATTGACCGTCACAGTGTAGTGTCGCGGAGATGTTTTAAAGGCCATATCCTGACCCATTTACGATACTTGAGCCAGAAAGTAAAAGCGGGACCTGCAATAACTACCTTTTCGCCTCGCACTCCAAGCAATTTCTTGTCGAGTGAAGAGTGTCTTATAGCCTCTTTATACAAAATTCCTATCGCCTTAAGTAGAAATTTGAAGAATTCATGGGCACAGCGTCTCAGAACTCGTCCTTCTACGAGTCTGACGAGCTGGTTTGTTTCTAATAGCCCAGAAACCGCTGTCTGATCTAGCATTTATTGTATCCTATCATTACCGTGGTACTCTGAGATTTGGAACAGCGCTCTATCGACCATGTTGGTTGCATCGCGACTATCACACCTGGGACAGATAGGGACGTTCCAAGAGCGAGGCGCACAAGACTCAAAACAAAAATCGACGACGTCATGCAGTTGCCTGTGGTTATTGGATTTCTCTAAATTGTCCCAAACATGTCATGGGCCATCACAGGGGACATATCGCTGACCATGACTCTGATACGAGGATAGCTCCATTTGGTCATGCCGATGGATCTAAGTTCGAGATGGAACATCGGCAGGAGACTATCTCTACTAACGGCAATATTGCAACCGTTCTGTTGCTGACGGTCGCTAAGCTCGCTTGTCGAAGATTCCCAATTAAAATTAGCCTATTCAGAGACCTTTTCTTAATTCCCCTCTTCAACCTTTTCCTCTTTGCGTGATGTGATATGCACGAAATCCTTCATCAATCCGGGCTGCGGGTAATCACGCTAGGCACGTGGTGCGTTTGCCGTCTAACATTAGCTCAAGTCGGACGAAGAATTCAAGTGTTACTGTATGAAGCATAAAGAGATGAATACATCTGATAATTAAGGTCTTCACTGGTGCACATTGTTTTTTTTTTTTTTTTTTTTTTTTTTGAAGAGACAATGGCGTTGGCAGGTCGGCTGTCAACATTACAAATACAAGATGCATTTGTGTCTGCGAATATAGTGTTTCGGGGGAACCAAGTATCTCGAGATTTTATAAAGACTTTCACTATCACGCCAAATAGACTCCATCTGGTTAGTTATGCAGTCAATATGTCCTTGACTTGTGATCCGCACTTCCCTGCGTGCTTCCGAGACCGACCTGTGGGTTGGGGAACAAGCACCACCGCCGGGTCATACCGGGTGCGGGATTTTCTATGTGCGCGCTGGTTGACACAGCAGCACATGTAGTTATTCCTACCAGACCATAGGAAAATGGCGATTGATCCCATTTAATCCCTTGCCAGCCGACAGCTGCGACGAAGGCAAATTCCTTCATGAACTTCACAAACTGATATAGGGACGGACCGAAACAACTGACTATAGCCTAAAGCGGAACAACGGTATGATGTTCCTCGGTGTCGAATTTACATGTCTCCATCCGGCGGCTGACTCGACGCGGGTTTGGCCATCAAATGATGGAAACTATAAATTGCAGCATGGTCAGACATTGCAAGAAACCTACATGTCCACGTAGAACACAGTCTCAACCTTCAGTTCCATTGCATACAAGACCACGTCTGGAAAGAGACAAATATCGATTGACATGCCTAGCTTCAGAGATTCTTTGACGCTGCTGCTGAGCATAGCTTCCGCTCTTGGCTCAGTCAGAGCCGACTTCATTCGACGCCCTGATTTGAGGCCATATCCTATGCATCCAGCTAAAAAAATCGAGATACATCGGCCGAAAAGCCCGATGAAGCGCTGTTCTGTAGTGCCGAGTCCCACGAAAAAGGATGACGCTCCAGTTATACTTCAAGCCTTCCAGCGATGTAACAATGGCGGAACCGTGATTCTCGATTCGACTTACACTATCGCATCTCCGTTAGACTTGACTTTTCTCAAAGACGTGGACGTGGCCATTTCAGGAACCATCAAGTTCAGCAACAACATTACTTACTGGAAGGCCAACTCTTTCAAATATGATTATCAGAACGCATCGGCAGTCTGGAAATTCGGCGGGAAGAATGTTAACATCTACGGCACCGGCAAGGGTGTCATCGACGGACAAGGTCAGGGTTGGTATGATGCATTCGCTCACGACCCTTTGCTTCGGCGGCCAGTTTTGTTCGTGCTAGATGGTCTCAAAGGAGGCTCAGTCTCGGGATTGAAAATGCTAAATTCCCCCTTTGTAAGTGAAGCCAGGGATTGCCGAAGAAATGTTGGCATCCGGTACCAGCTGACAACGATGGCTCACAGTGGTTCAATCTCATTGCAAATAGCTCTGATGTACTTGTAAGCGACATCATTTTGAGAGTTGAGGTATGAACAAAGCCCCTGCAGTTTATAAACTTACGACTAAGATCGGGCTTCAGAGCAACAGTAAAACCCCGGCGAGAAATACTGATGGCTGGGACACCTATCGATCTGACAACATCGTCATCCAGAGTTCCATTGTTCACAATAGTGATGATTGCGTTTCTTTCAAGCCTAACAGTACAAATATACTTGTTCAGGATCTGGACTGCCACTATTCTCATGGGATCTCCGTGGGCTCACTCGGCCAGTACAATAACGAATATGATATCGTTGAGAATGTGTACGTATACAATATCTCCATGTCAAATGCGTCAGACGGAGCCCGTATCAAGGTCTGGCCTGGGTCAACCACGTCTTTCCAGCCATCCCTCTCTGGTGGTGGCGGCTCAGGCTATGTCAAGAATGTGACTTATGATACTCTGTACAACAACAACAATGACTGGGCGGTCGAGGTAACTCAATGTTATGGAACTAAGAGTCTCGCTCAATGCACGAAAAACCCGGTCTGTACAGATTCAGTATGGAAGAAGTATAAGGATTGAACACTGACTAGCCACAGTCAAACATAATCATCTCTGATGTTACGTTCAAGAATATGTGGGGCACGACATCAACCAAGAATGATCCCAAGGTCGGAAGTCTTGTTTGCAGTGAGCGATCCGTAAGTAGATCTCCAGGCCCGAGGTCTGATGTATCTCGCTGATAATTTTGCTGCAGAAATGCAAGAATATTCGAGCGTACAACATCAACGTCAAACCGCCATCGGGAAAGAAAGCCCAGTGGGTTTGCACCAACATCGACAAGAAACTTGCCGACGTGAATTGCATAACTTAGAACAAGAGCATAATGCTACCTCCATGCTTCAACATCGTGCGAGAAAATCCTTGGCAGTTATGCCAAAAGATTGCTAGCCTGGAATTATAACAATCTTTGAGGCTCGTTGATGACTCTTGTCGCTCACATAATCAATTCTTTCGAGTAGAAATTTGTAGATATGGGGCGGTTGTACCTATGAAACCTCAAAACTCAGGTTAGCGATAGAGAACGAGATACAGCCAATTCACTTTTTACTCCTGTGATTCTATCATCTGCCTTCTGTCAAATGCTATTACTTGCCTCTTGAATGAAAACCTTACAACAGCCGTGCACAGACCACTGTTCACCATGAACTTCACAATTAATACTGCCCTGGGAGCAGGCAATTTTAACCCTTGAACGAATGTTGTTGCAGACAGGACGTGGCTACGACACAACTAACGTTCGGTTAGACCGCCTCTTATATATTACGAGGCAACAAATGTAGACAATTACATGCCGTCCCGTTATCAGCACCCATGTAAGCAGATCAACACCGATATACGGGCACACGGATTGACTGAGCACGAGGTATCTATAGAAAATGCAGGGGTCAGCACAACATGAAACGGATGGCATACGGGAGAGAGCGGGTCAACCATCTATTGCACCTTAGCCTGTATGATCTAGTACGGTTCTAGATGATCCTAATACTAAATCTAGCACATACGACCATACCTACCAGAAAACCCGGGATCCCATCAAGCTCTTCTTTTTGGTGTAAAAGCTTCCTGTTTTAGAGGTCATTACCTCCCAAATTGGAGGTCTGGATGACAGGTTTGGGAGGAACATTCACCAACATTTAAGAGCTTTACAGCATTTAAAATGGAACAATACTCGCTCTTACATACTCGTTCCGTTTCAGGACCTTTAATTAAGCTTGGCGCGCCCATGACTAAGGACGGCTTATTCTAACTTCCAGCCATAGATCACGTGATATTGATCATCCGTTCGAAACATCAAAACCAGGCTCCGTTAACAGTGGGTGCCGGCCGGCCGTGTTGCGGCATATAGCTGCAAGCTCGGACGAGACTACAGCTTAATTTAGGCGGTTGCTGCTTCTGCTGTAAGAGATTTGCTAGGAGCAATTACAGGTGCCGATCTAAGAGGCTTTACTACCCTCTTGGATAAGAAGCCGTAATTGGTATTATCTACAATAAAAATTAACGCTAATTAAAGGCTACTGTTGGATTCCGTAGCAATCCGCATTCCAAATATTATTTAATTCCAAATGTGGGTGTCCGAGGTTGGCCAAGGTTGGGGGGGGGGGCGGCTGGATGATGTGACAGCGACAAGCCCCCAACTAACCCCGGAATTGGAATCTCATTCTTGCCTTCCGACTACGACCCTACACTGCCGGTCTAGCTAGTTCCTAACTGCCGGACAGCTAACCTGTCTCAGAGGAACGAAACATCGTTTGGTTTAGTCCGTGGGGACCCTGCTATCTGCCGCCAACTGTGAAGCTGCCACCACACACATTTGTTCCAAAGTCTAATGCATTTTGATATCTCCTCCCTCTTGCTTTTTAGTCCTCAGCTGTAACTGAATAGGAGCCATTCCGATTCATCACACCCCCGAGCCGCCTATTGTCACCGTTTGCCCGAAGCCACGTCTCAGCCAACGCGCATGTTGCTGCTACATTGTTATCACTTTGGTTATGCCCTCCCGCATCCGTCGTGAGGGGTAATCTGACCATGTATGCATTCAAGCAATATTTGTCACTAATAGAGTCCTTATTGCTGGCACTCGTCTCCATCTCCGAGCCCATCTCGCCTCAGAGAAACGCGTAGGAAAAATCTGGTAACCTGGTAATCTAGTAACACAATTACTAACCTCCAACCCCCAAGATTCCCTCATTATGAGCATTATGAGTTCAGTATCTATTAATGGATGGTGTCCCATGCGTTCCGAACGTAGTTAAGCAGGCTCGGGCCTACTTACACCGTAGCGTGTGAGTGGAGCCTATGAGCTGGCTGGTGTCTTTCGTCTACTTGAAGCCATCGGATGCTACGCAGTCTGGTCTATTTTGTTTTCTCTAGGACCCCCTAGCATATGCTCCCGGTTGGGAACCCATTTGCGCGATGGTCTAGGTAGGGCCATGAGGTAGCCTAATTAGGCAGCCGGTGACGATTTTAGCACATACTAAGCATATTGTTGCGGCGTACAACTGCAAGCTTCCGAGCGTGGAACAAGTGTTTGAAAATCTCTCATAAAGAGGGACAGTGCGAGTCATGATGTATTAACCGTGCCACTTTCTGTTGCATCCTCTTTATAAAATGAATGGAAAAATCCCTCTTGTTCTATTCTGTATCTAGATCACTAGTAAATTCAATCACAATTTCATTCTCTTCTTGATTACTGCATCTAAGCGCAGTACAATCGTGCAACACATATGCCGAGCATATACAAAATCCTATAGTGTTAGTGCGAGTTAACACTTTTATATTTAGTATATACCTAGTATATACATACTCTATATACACTATATAAAGCAGCAGTGTAATACACTAACACTTAATAAGAGAGAAGTTATTTTATATAGGCAATGTATACCTAGCATTAACGCAGGACATATACGCTCTATATACGCTATATAAAGAAGGAGTATAATACACTAACACTTAATAAGAGAGGGGTTATCTCACATACCTTCACACTGTGTGATTAGTATATGCTGAGCATCTGCAGAGCACATGCCGACCATCGCGCAAATAGGTTGGACCTGAGATTTACTGGAACCCATCCCCGGTCTTGATACCGCAGCGCGGGACGTTTTCCAAATGGAGGGGTGGCCGAGCAGGGGACCGTCCGTTCGTTCTCAACCAACACTTGATCTGCATATATAGATACAGGAAGGAGGGGTAATGACAATAAAAGTCGTGTGTGTCTTTGAAGACATTCTGCTTCTTTAGATCCTGATGGTATCCCATCTACACAAAGGCCATGCTAAATTCTACGAGACCAAGAAGTAATAGATGTTCCTGATTGATGAGGCATGAAACTACAGCTGAGCTAATCGCTGCAGCTCAGCACGGGATGAGTGTAGTAGTTGACACAGAATTGGATCCTGTTGAAAGGGAGAGGAGAGATCGGAAGCGAATTCAGAACAGAAACGCACAACGAACGTACCGTACGTTTGAATTCTGTCACTTCTGTCTCAATGTCGAGGCCCCGACATCATGTTTTGGGAAAGCATTGACCATGTTCATAGGCAATAACCAGAAACTGCGCCAGATGAAAACATTCGAAATCCCTATGTTACCAGTCAATGAACTCAGTCAACATCCTGAAGTTGAGAGTATTCATGAGAACATCTCTGACAGTGGCTATGGTGGCATGTCGATTCAACCTAACTCTCTGGACCATTCTTCAATCGAGTCAGCAACGCTTTGGGACGATTCAATAACACCCTATACGGTTCCAGCTGAAGGTGGTAATGCATTGTTCCGTGCTGTTAAGCATGGATACGAGGATATTGTTCGATTTCTCATATCGCATGGTGCGGATCTCATGATGCAAGATGCTGATGGAAATACAATTCTGCACTTGGCTGCGAGTCACGACAATGTGGTGATGATGGGCATTCTGTTAGAGCACATCAGTGACCCCAATTTGAGGGATTGCAACGGCCGCACGCCACTATTTACTGCTGTTCACAACGGTAACGACGATGTTGCCTCTATGTTGATCGAAGCCGGGTCCGATGTCCAAGTCAGGGATCACCATGGAAACACAGCTTTACATGTAGCTGTAGATAGTGGTTCCCTAAGGCTGGTACAGCTCCTAGTTGCACATGGTGCTCCGGTAAATATGTAAGCCGTGAGTGGCTTAAGAAAAAGCAAAGTTATCAGCCTTTTGCAGAGTCACACGACGGAACGGACGACACTACAGCAGTGTCGCCGGCCATGAACGCATCAACTTCACTTAAAATATTATAACATTTAATTTTCGGTATTTTGTTCCACAGGAGTATAAGAAAACAAAACATTCAGCGAGCTTGGGAATCATCTGATGAAACGAACGGTGCCACGAAAAATTAACACTATCAAGCACTCAGAAGAGGGAACAGCTGACCGGCATATTTATTTTATGGTCGGCAACTCACCGGAATCGCTCACTCAATGACGGTATCATAAAGGGAGTTGTATTAGAAAACCTGTTGCAGAGATGAAAGGTTGCCAATTGAACCAACATGCCCGAGTTTCTAGTCGTATAAGACCTTGCGAGAAGATAATGAATCCGCTAGCAGAGATATACCTCTTGACCCATTTAACTAAATTAGTAAGAACTATTGCTATTGCATGCTCTCCCCCTTAAACAGAATAAGAAGGTAAATAGTGTGTCGCGGCGGGGTTACCCCCTTGCGTTCTTATATTAGCTTTGCAAGGGATGCCACATGCAGATTTTCCCTATAAGAGTGCGCATCGCCCGGACATGTAGATAGTGGAAGCAAAAAGCAAGAAGGAAGCGCAAGCAGCTTCTGCTGGCTCTTTTTGGCCTTTGTCTCTTTTGATCAATTGATATCTTTTGGCCTATTTTGATTTACGATACGTAACACTCAAGAAACCTTACTTTGCTACTACTAATACTTTCTACGACACTTTAACACATCTAGCTCTTTTCGCGCGTGTATATCTTCTGAGCCACAACTGATATTTTATTTCTGCCTTTTTGGACCATTTGATCTTCTTGCCTGCTATCGTTTAATAGCACGCACTGACAAATATCTCGCTCTCTACCGATCCTCTTCGATCTTGACGTGCGCCGCATCGTCACCTGCTTTGGTGTGGGCTGCATGGTCATTTGGGGGTTTGGTTTTGAGGCGACAAAATAGCTCTTTTATTTACGCTAATACACTCCATAATTATAGTTCAATATTGCAATCTAAGGTGTTTTTTTAATAATAGTCTTTATTTATAAACTTTTAAGTACTAGGCTATTACTTCTATAGGGTTGTAAATAACTTATTAGTATGTTTAATAATATTTAGGCTAAAATCTAGGTAATAAGACTTTCTTTCCTTTCTTTATAAGAAAGTCTCTATTATAGCTTAAATATATTAATTTACGCTTAGTAATCTTAAATACAATCTTAAAGCATTGTTCTTAGAATTACCTACTGTTTTATTGCTTAGCTAGTTAGTATACCTTCTATAATAGTTGATATTACATCTTAAATATTGTTTTCTATGTAGTTAGGCATTATAAAGCTAATAATAATAAAATTATAATAATAGTAGTTAAATTGCATGAAAAAAAAGCGGTTTAAAGTTAGCTGCTTCTGGTGTTAAAAGATGATAGCGGAATGTGGGTATAGGCAGTGTGTAGATGCCCGACGTTACAGCTTAATTAAGGCCGCTGCTACTTTCACTGCATGGTATTTGCTAGTTTGTCGCCTCAAAACCAACCCCCAAATGACCATGCAGCCCACAACGTAGTATCTGTCGTGATGCACGCATATCACTTGCGAAAAGGGATCGGAAAAGAGCGAGATATTTATTAGTGCGCACTATTAAACGATAGTGGGCAAGAAGATTAAATAGTCTAATAAGACAAAAATAACTTATTGGTTGTAGCTTAAAAGATATATACGCACAGAAGGAGCTAGGAGTGTTAAAATATCTAGATAAGTATTAAAGGTAACAAAGTAAGAGTTATAAGTATTAAGTATTGTAAATCGAAATAGGGCAAAAAAGATGTTAATTAATCAAAAGCGACAAAAGACTCTGAGAGCCAGCAAAAGCTGCTTGCTTTTCTATTCTATGACCTGGGCGATGCGCATTCTTATAGGAAAATCCCGCTTGCGGCTTCCCCTGCAAATCTAACATAGCAACGCAAGGGGGTAACCTTGCCGCGACACACTAGGAACAATTACAGGTGCCGATACAAAAGGCTTTACTACCCTCGGATAAGAACCTCGTAATTCCCCTATTATTTTCAATAAAAGTATATAAGGAGCGTTAGCGATAAGCTAACTTTACTTGCAAAAGATAAACAGAATGTAGTTAACTTGGCAGCTGCAAGTCACTTTTCACTGCTATCAAAAACTGAATGGGATCCAACCCATTTGACCATATCTTCATATATACGGCATTTATGTGGCCGTCCATACCCAAAAGTTTCGTCGCTACTTGGGGACTTAGCCAGGTAGTATGGCGTCACATCAGACAGACAGGTAAGCACGGTCCGAAGCGTGGCGATGCAATGATCAACATGATGCCTGCGAGTTTTTTCGCCTCCGCTGAAGGATGGTAAATTACTGTAGTCCCAATGATCTCTGTATATGAATTGTCTGATCAGATTCTACAATCTGTTAGTCGTCTATCGGTATCGACAACTGATTGTGGGTAAATAGAGCCATTACCAGACAATGAATTTGATGAGCACCTTCTAGAAGACCACCCACGCCGCCGCCTTTGTCACTCCCAACGAGTCTGAATTCTCCATCTAGGGAAGATTTATTGAGACCGCGCAGGTGTCCCAATGGCACACCAAATGCTCCAACTACTGCTGTTAACCACTGTAGGCATTTGGAAAGTCTGGTCACTCACAGTCCCATAAATCGGCCCAAGCCTTTTCTGACGAAAGCGTGGGATAGCCGCTATAAATATCAGGTTCGAAATGATCGTGAAATGTTACCCACTCAAACTTCAATGCGTCGAGAACAGGACCTACGTAGTTCAGCTAAGTTGATGGAACTCAGGATGCAATAGCAATGGAAAACACCTACTGGGAGCTGACATGCGACGTGCGCAAACCTGATCTGAAACCTGATGCCGCTTTTGGTACATGTAAACCGAGAAGGAGATAAATAAACATAACGCTGAAAAGAGGAACCGTAGAAGAGCATACGTCTCCTGCCTTCCATTCGCAAGTTGGGATTTGTTCGACGAAAAGCCCTGGGGAGATTGGCTGGCTCCAGGCTCTCCAGCTTCGTTGTCGTTTGTGGCTGTAAGGGGTTGATAGCGAGGCCGACACAAGCGATTCTCGAGCCCGGACCATATCTTAGACATTTTCACAGACTTTCAATCAAGAAACGGTGTTTTCGTACTGCAAAGATGAATAATCCTGACCCGTTTCTCCTCGTTCTATGTCAACAGCCCGAAAGATGGGTTGATGGGGTAATGGTTGACTAGTGCGGAGGTGAGAAATCTAATTTGCCTCAAAGTGGTTGGCACTAAGAGAATGGGCAGTCATGCATTGAATATCCGCGAGAAATGTACAGAAAATTGTCTGGTGCATCATGGCCTTGTCGTGGGATGGTGTGATGGTGTAATGATCACTATGTAAAGAGAATTTGACTGACTGCATTGATGGAGCCGTTTCTAGCGACTTACCTTTCAATACATATCCACGCCTCATTTTCTTTTCCAAAGATCTATATTGGTTTGACGTACGGGAATGTAGACATTTCGCAGGCACTATGCCTGATGTAGCGGCGGATGCATATGCATGACCATTTCGACCGCCTGGGGCCCGGTTTTTCGCAAAGACATTATGTTCACAAGATGCAAGGTAGGTAAGCATTGACATTACTTGCATTAGTTTAAGCGCTCTGGTGGGGGCGAAAGGATACAACTTGAAAAAGAAACCTCAGCTAGTGACACCTTTGGAGTTTATGAGCTGCATCGCTTGCAAGCCGTGCGTGGTGAGCGTGTTGTCGTGTTAGTCCTTGTTTGCGGGAGTTTTGTATCTAGTATGGAACCGAAACCCCCATATTCGGAAATTGAAGTGCAGAGATGGTAGCCTAAACAGCTCTGAGTCTTGGTTTGTGTAATCGTACATCTTTCCCCCGATGAGATTCCGTCGAAGCAATCCATCGCGTAACAGGACCCCAGTTGTATGATCACTATCTGCCTGAACGCTCTTTTTTTTTAAGAAAAGAAAAAAAAAATCATTCAGAATGCGTCTTCTCAATCGCCTTTCATTGTTGTGGCTATTCCCAGGTCAGCGCCCGAAAACAGCCAAAGAACTGGAGGAGGAGCAAGGAATGCTTGGCAACGATGATATTTCCTTGTCATTTAGGATAACGAAAACCACTTCAACTCAAGATAAAACCCTTAAGTCAATCATTAAGTGGTATTTCTTTTGGATTCTACGAGGTTTTATTCCCAGCTTCTTGAGAGAAGATAAATCCAGTAGAGCCCTGGACCTCGACAAACACTCCCAGCTCAGGACCACGGCCATAGATGGTATTAGAGGCTATGCAGCTTTTTCTGTGATGAACTACCATATTATGTATGCATATCAGTCATTCGTTTTTTATGGCTACGGATTATCTTCAGATGCTGCCGAACACTGCGCACGGAAAGGGGACGAACAATCATATAACCTGTGGCTTCATCAATTGCCAATCATCCGTTTGCTTTACACTGGAACTTGGCCAATATCGGTGTTCTTTGTTATATCGGGATATTCGCTTTCATACAAGCCCCTAAAACTTTTGCAAGCTGGCAATCTGGGCTATGACAGAGCGGTTGCCGCGGTAGCCTCTGGGTTCTTACGACGTCCCATTCGACTGCTAGGCCCACCAATACTTGCTACATTTATCACGATGCTGCTAATCCGATTGGGCTTCTATGAGCATGGAAGAAGGATTTCGATGAATACCCATTGGGTTCCAATTATTCCTGAAGTTCATCACCAACGGTTCGACTCATTCACAGTCCAGCTTATGGATTGGCTCCATCAAACCGCCAAGTTACTCCAGGTATTTTGGTGGGGAGATCTCTATAACCAGTACGATGTTCATCTCTGGACGATATCAACTGAGTTTAGATGCTCCCTGGCTGCCTTTCTCATTCTACCACCCTATATGACTCTCAAACCGCGCCTTCGCATGGTGTTCCTAATGATGCTGGTCATCTACGTGTATGTGCTCGAGAGATGGGATGTGGCATTATTCTTTTCCGGAATTTTGCTAGCAGACTCGAGTATAGGTCAAGACATTACAAAGGATGCAGATGTCCTGGCCGCCCAGCGAATCTTTTCGAGAGTTGTCAGGGCCAGTCTTCTGCTATTGAGCCTTCTGCTTCTTTCGTCGCCAGACTTTTGTGTTTCCGAAACACCAATAATTCGCTTCTTCAGCTTCTTGATTCCGTATTGGGATGCCGCACCTTTCAGATTTCTTCCTAACATTGGTGGAATCTTACTGATTGGAGTGGTGACTCACACAAGGCCCACAAACCAGGCAGTATCGGTTTTTTTCAACTCATCACTACCGCAGTATCTTGGGAAAATAAGCTATAGTCTTTACATATTGCACGGGCCGCTTATACACACAGTGGGCTATTTCCTTTTCCCAGCTTCGTGGAACTTGACTGGCAGAGACAGCGTCTGGAGATACTGTGCTGGCTTTTTAATAGCATATGTTGTATTCTTTGCAACCGCCATCTACACTGCTGATATATTTTGCATGGCTATCGATATTCCATCCGTGGCTTTTGCAAAGTTCCTTCATGATATCGCAGTTACTTAGATTGTTATAATATTAGCATGGCGATGGCGTCCGCCAATTTTCTGTCCTTGATATGTAGTTCTTCAATGAATTTCGTTCTGATAGTCTTCGGTTTGCAACTCATGCTTGGATGCCCACTGCTGAATCTTCTCAAAATTGCGACACTTGTGTTGTGTATTGAAGTCAGTAGCGATGCCCAGTGGCCTAGTCGGATCTCTGAGGATCAGATATGGAGTGACGTCGGCGGCACATTGGAGGTGTATTCTTAAGCTATCAATGCAGTGATCCACGTGCTAAGAAAGTAATTTCAGTGAGAGAAATCCTGATATGCGGACCCAGCATACATACGTGGCGAATCTGTTTGGGTGACCCATCAAATGCTGGTAGTTTGCTGTAGTTGTAACTGGTTCGATACGTATACTGGCGAATTAGATCCAAGCAGTGTATCTGGTGGAAGACTAGACATATTACCGGTCAATTTCGGCTTCATAACGGACAAGAACATAGACATTGGCGAAGGGGACATCAGCTCACCCTCCAGTGAACCCACAACACCGCCTCCCTTGCCAGGCTTTGTTCGTTTCCAATTTGTCTCACTGGACTTGTTCAGTGCGGAAAGCTTCTCCATTGGTATGTTGATGGGTCCAACTTCTCTTCTAGTTAGCCAGACCTTCCTGAGTCCTCGTCGTTGGGAAAATGGGGTCATTACAATTCCATAGTCTCAACCAAGCGTCTTCAAGGGCCGGTGTAGGATGACCTTTGTAAATTGACTTTTGACCGAACTGGTTTTGAAATTGAACATCTTCATATTCAACTGCCGTTATTGCTGGCGCTTCAATTCCAGTTAGGATGTAGCTTTCACAAACTAAATGGTGAACTTACACCATACAGATGTGTTCGCAATACACAGTGCGATGGGTGGGCTCTGAGTGATATACAAGGCAAAAAGCAATATAGTAATCGCCGTGATGATCCATGGTATGATGTTGAACATTTTAATGCTCTTAGCCCTGGCTTCTTGAGTTCTCAGCAACTTCTTAGTTGAGTTAAGAGCATTGTCTTCGTAGTCCGCTTCCGGGACCACATCATATTGGTGACATGAAAACATGGTGCAATGTCTATCGGATCTATCAGAATCATCGACAGGGCTACAGCTAGGCGATGAGGACGAAAGGGATATAGTACGGCATAAATCAATAAGGAACAAGGAGTAGGTCAGTAGAGCTAAGCTCCGTGTCCATTTGGCAACGCTCGCTAACTCCTGCTAATAAACCAGACTCATTTGCTTTTCCGCCACTACTTCCCGACCTTACTTGCGGTGATAAAATCGATACTGAAAAAGTGACCCTCTGCTCTTTACCCAGACAAATACCTGCTAGGAGGGCTCAGATGAAGGTGAATGGTCAAGTCAGATGCGGGCTAGAAGACCCAGCTTGCAAAAGTTCTTCTGCGGACTATTACATGCATGCGTCAAGTCAGATCAGAGAATTAAATGCACAGGGCATAATTTCGCATGCATGCAAGACGATGCTTCTCCACAACATCATGCGATAAGACCAAAAAAGCAAGCAGACTCTCCGAGGAGTGAATAAAACCTTGCTGACTGTGACTATCGTGGACAGTCCATGCATCGCCACTCACCCAAAGACCTCACTTCGCCTGACACAGAAGCCCAGGGGTGCGGAGAGGGGGTGCTAACCGGGTGGGTCTCCTCACGCAGGATGCTGTCATCATACGGTAGGAGCTAAGCCCGAAACGGCAGAGGTCCCTTCCCATTGCGTTCTTTGGTCTCTTTTAATAATGTACAGTGCAGCTGTATCACAAACACAACAAATTTTAAATTAATTTTCCTGTTCTTGCTACAAGATCTATATTATTGCTAGAGGCGCTATCTTTATGTTAATTTACTTATTACAACATTCTCTTTTTATAGATGTAAATTTATCTTATTTCATAAAATAAAACCTCTCGAGTACTTTTAGGTGGGGAGCACACTGAAAGTGACCTAACCGGATTTAGTCCGGTCCAGTGGTGGATTTGAAAGCTCCGGTGGCATATTTGCTTGAGACCTTAACTGTGAGAGACTGGTAAATTGGCTACAGTAGAGCGGCCTCTACGTCAGCTACGGTCGGAACCCCGGTTGAAACTGTCGTTCATTTCTGCAGGATGCTCATTAAAGTTGAATACAAAGGCTTATGTCAGAACACTCATCTTCTCCAGCGCTCTCATGTCTCATACCTGCTCCTGCAAATCTCAATCCGATGTTTCCATTCCGAGAAATGTTGCTTGGCAGTTGGTCTGTCTTATTAGTGGCATCTGTTGGACTCTTCTTCGCCAGCCGCGCCATTGAGGCCGATGATGTACAGTGCACATTGAGCATGTCGTCGTGGTGTAAGCCCTTTGATGATGCGTCGTTGCGCCCAAAGAATATACGATTTCCTAACAGAATACAGCTCCAGCTTTGAACTCAGTTCAATACCATTGGGTTACTTTTCAAAACGGTTTCTCCCAAGAATCTATATACAGAGGAGCACCAACGCCAGCGTTGGAAGCAGCATGGAATGATTCGTTACAGAGTAAGTACAATGAGCCCAAAGACGCCAAGGCCAATGCGCGTAGGACATGAAAATTGATTCATCGGCCCGTTTAGAGCATCCAATTCGCATCTCACGAGCCCAGAATCATGGAAATTGGGATACATACAACGGCACAATCTTGCAAGAATCAAGCGGTGAATCATTAGCATACCTGGAAGTCTTTCGAAACCTAGGTTGTCTGAATTTACTGCGCCAACATACATATAGATATGACTATGACTACTCGTCCCTGAAGAACTTTCAAGGAGACGAAGGGGACATCATGGCAAAAGTCGACAGCTGTGTACAAAGACTTCGCGAAGTTCTCATGTGTGCCAGTGATGCGACACCGTATCTAATTATGCGTACACCAAAAAAAGTGCAGAAAGAATCACCAGACTTTAATACCTTGCATTATTGCCGCGATTTTAGCAAGATTCTGCAATGGACCCGAGACAATGAACAGCTGATAGGCGAGTCAGCACTATACAATTTAGTTCTTTAGCATGCAGATTTAGTATTACATCAGTGCTTTGGTTCATCAGGCTGTTCAAGGCGGTTTGCGTTGTAGAGCAGAATTAGATGCAGCCTAAGCTCGTGGTCTGGTATATCTGTTTAGCGCGGCACTTTGGGTCCTACCAAGGCAATTATGTAATAGCTGATAACACTTCATATGCCAATGTTCTTTTATCGACGGCATCCCTCGTCCCACTCCTCCTGTGCACACGCGGTTGTTATCTCATAACATCCTTACTGTTTCCCACTCTCTTGATTTGTAGTAATAGAAATACTGAAGGTAAGCCAATATGGAACCAAAGGACTTTTTCTTCTTTATACTGGGTGGCATCATCGGTTCTACAATTACACAGCTCTTGGCGCCGGCTGCAAATTGGGCGAGCTGCCAGCGGCTTGTCCCTGACGTGGCTACGCGAACACAAACAGCGTGTGTCAGCAGTAAGCAGTTCTTAAACTTGCTGAAACGTTCTCATACAAATGCACACAGACTAATTTGAAGAATAGTGCCCGTTATGCCGCTGCAGTCGGCATCATACAAACGAGTGCGTATAAATGGCACGTACAATCTGCAAAGCCCGTACACAGGTGCGCCATCACCAGAAATTAACCTGGCTTGGGAGAGGAGATATTGGCCTGTCTGGATGTTTGGCGTGGACGAAAAGACGTTCCTAGCTTCACATCCCCAGCACACAAGTTCCGCTGTACGGATCAATGACGGTGCGAATGAGAGGTATTATTTGGCAACGTTTGAAGCGACTCATCAGCTTCACTGCCTATACAATCTCTACCGGGCTTCATACTTGGACCACGGGGGCGAAGAAAAATTAAATTATAACGAGGACCCTGAGTTGTGGCACTCACGGGTGGATCATTGCGTCAATATTTTACGGCAGAAGCTGGAATGGTAGGTGAATTTCGTTTATCCTACCCAGAATTTGAAATAATGGAGCGGTACGCCATGTATCGAAGATGGTTGAGTGGGTTTTACTGACACTTGAGCGTTCTGTAGCGACCGTGACACAACGTTGATCACTTACAATTGGGTCAAGGGGAAAAGAGGACCAACGGCCAACTTCAACGTCGAACGAGGATGTCCTGACTTTGGATGGACTGAGCTCAACCGATGGCTGGGGCAGCACCAAATTACGAAGATGCCGACCAAACCTGCCAATGCGACTGAGCTACCTGTCATTCCTTAGTTCGTACCAGCGCCAGACGGCATGTCAATACATCGTCAAGGTCAACGGTGATGGGGTGGGTCTGCATGTGCAACTGGCCTGGTCAATACACTGGGGTCAGGCAATATCACAGGTGTTTGGGGGGGGGGGGGGCAGGGGGGGGTATGAATTCGTGCAAGCACAGGGGTCTTCGGTTCTGGGAAACAAGTTGAGGGCATTCGATTGAGTACTACCAGGCAGTACCACCAGACCGGTGAACGTGTACACCCTCCTCGGGGTTTCAGTAAATCTCAGGTCTAGACTATATATACGTTAGTCTTAGGAGAGTGTATTTTTAGGCAGAATAGTATACACCCTATATATACTTGGTAATATCAGAGTATTGCATTACATTACATACAATGCTCTGCTTAGTGTATACTAATGATATAGTGTTAAATGATAAGTGTTATAACATACTAGTTATATACTGTATATATACTGTCTATATAAAATAACCTCTCTTATTTTAGTGAAGAAGATTTAGAGAGTCTCTATATATAGTATACTAAATATAAAATACTAATTTATACTAATACAATATAGGATTTTATATATACTGAAATCTTTACTGCCTGCCTAATTAGGCTAGCTTATGGCTCCACTTGAACTAACGCACACACAGGCTGAACCTGAAATTTACTGTACACCCCCAGACGTCGTGGGGTTCAAGCGTGCATATTGTTCCCGTCATCCAGGGACTCTTCACATGGACGAAAGGTTGTTAATTATTCTCTTAATGTTAAGAATATTTTCCCCCTTCTTGGCTTGGCTGGTTCGCGTGCGAGCTTGATGCAGATGATATACATCAAACCACAAACACAATGTTGTCTCATTTGCAGAGAGACTCCAGATATACTACCGTGGCTCATTCGGGGTCAGCGTTTGCAATTGACCATTGTGCCAGTCATAAACCGGCACAGCATCGTGCCAACTTCATCTTGATATGCCTTTTGACATCGACATTCTCAGCAATTGTGGCAATTATGTTAACAGCTCGATTCCATGCTTGCCCTGAGAAGATTTGTCATGATCCCTCCCAACAACTATTCTGTACGTGGCCGATACCCTTAAGCAATACGGGTCATTAGCTGACTACTAAACTAGCACCGGTGGTTGACTCTGTTGAGTATATGAAATACAGATTCAACCGTAGTCGTGGTGATGACAAAACTCTATATCAAGGGATGCCAACGGAAGATATCGACCGCGCATGGTTGGACCTGTACTCTCGTTTGTACAACCTTCAGACAACTGAGAACATGACCCTTCCATCTTCGCAGACTGACACTAACTCCATCATAGCGGGTATTCTCTCAACCATCGATGCAGAGGTTGCGAGTCGCCTGCCCGACAAGACGGAGCGTTACCCTATCGTTGGGAGAGAAAATGAGTACGTCATGACGCTGGATGTTTTCCATCAGATACATTGCCTTGACATTGTACGAATGGCGTTGTATCGCGACCGCTATGACAAGCACTTCTACTTTCCGAATGGTACAATTGACTATTGCAAATGGTTACATGTTGGTATGTTCTATTCTAGTCGACTCTGAGACTTGATGACCATTTTGAACTGCGCTAAACACCGGCTTAGATCACTGTCTTGACCAAGTCCGCCAAGCGCTCGTCTGCAATGCCGACATCTCTGTCGTGCACTATGTATGGAGCGATGTGGTGGAAGGCTTACGGCCGCGGGTAGATAACATGCACACCTGCAAGAACTATACCAAAATATTGGAATGGGCATCGAAAAGAAGCGTGAAACCGAGCACCTGGCGCCCTAGCATGCATGTAATTGAGGGTGAGGACGGAGAGCTAAGAATCGAGCAGGGCAGGAATCATGCACTGGAAGGCAACGGAGAATGCAACGCTATCTGAACCTTGAAGGGGTAGGCTATAACTATTTATAGACTTCGTTTATGGAATCAATCTGCTGATACTATCGATCGACGCCCTGAGCTTGCCCAACTCGTCGCCAACTTCCCCAACGTACTGATAACGCCTGTTATATTGGCAATACAGTGATACATAGGATACGCCGCAGAGCGAGACGATATCAAAGGGGAGATCAATTGTCAGAAACCGTGTCGACCAAAATCTCTGGCCAAACTCGAGCGGTGTCAGTAGTTGTAGAATGTACCAAATATTTAAAGTTGTGATCACAGCACACAAAATATAGACTACTGCCAGGAGAAATACCAGAGCGATTGAGATTGCAGGCGAACAGCTTTGGCCAGTCAAAGTTTGACAACGCGACATCCATATGATCCTCATGATGTATATCAGAAGCATCGATGCCAGTGCTATGTTGCAGTAGACAGTCGCTCGGCTGGTTGCAAAAGACGTCATCCTGGACCAATTCATCGCAACCACCCCGACTCCAAGAACAAGTAATTCAGTATAATCGAGCCATGGTATTGTTGTGACCTTTGCGTTGTCAGCGGTCAATAGCTTGTATGAGTGCAAAATGACTGAGACGTCTTGGATAGTCTGCATCGCGCTGCTTATTATTCTCAATGCCAGGACGCGACCGCCAGGGCATTCACCCACTTCCAGTTGTGCCCATCGAAGTCCAACCTGGGCAGCAGAGATAATAACGAGCCAGCATGGTCTTTCGGACATCTCGAGCAGATACAAAGACCATAAAACAACGAACAGAATCCATAGAGGACTGAAATATCTGTATGCTTCCAATAAGCCAACACGAAAGGCAGGTAAGTTCCCGCTACTTGGATCTAGCGCCAACATGGTCGCCGAGAATTTTGACGCTGAGAAGCCGAATGTAGCAGCGCAATAGAATCCTGGACCAAATATTGGATAATGGATTGAAGCAGGTGTGCTGAGATTGATTGCGCGCGTAACAAAAGGATGATGGGCTTTTTCGCGTGCTGCGTCGCTTATTAAGAATTCGCCGATCTGGGATTCGGCGCATATCCCACGAGCGACATTCTTTTTCGTGCAAAAGATTTCTTTCTGAAATATATGATGAGAATTGTCAGCGATTCGGAGAAGTCTAAGTCGCTCAACTTTGGTTGATGGGGAGGTACCTCTGTCGATCCTTTCAGGCGCATTCCCCCGAGGTGCTCGTCGCCCAGCTCGAACATAGCAATACTGACGACACCTTCACCACCTTCAAAGAAGTTGACGATCAAGGAGGCTTGATTGTCTGGGCGAAAAGTGCGACTGCCGCGGATATCGAGACATCTCTGGTGGTTCGCCCAGCTTTCATCTAAGGCAAGAGATGTCGCATGTCCGCGAGCCAGCGAGAAGAGGACAAAGGTAAAGGCCAGTGCTGAATATTTTGAATTCATGACGAAAAGATGTTGCATTCTTAGGATTTTGTGTAGGGTCAGGTATGTGGCATGAAGTGGTGGTGGAAGTTGAGGAAAGGAAGAGGTTGGGTCCCAATAACTTGAGGATTTTATTTTATCAGTGCAAGGCATAGCGGGATACACATTAAATTATGTAATAATACATAGTAACTACAGTCCTGCTGGCACTAGCCCAAGGAGCATAAGCGAGACATGTTAAAGGTGCCAACCGTCTTCTTCGGCATTTACGAGCGTAACTTCACTGGCGTCATGGAAAGCAATCTGGTACAGTGTTTTACGATGAACGATGCCTCCACGGGCTAAAGAACTTTCTGTTAAAAATAAGGCTGTCTTCAATGATTCCACAATCATTGATGTTTTGTTTCTTTTGATCATAATGCTCAAGTTGTCGCCCCATGCGCTTCAAAAGTCTCTTGCTGCCTGCCTTTTGCTTTGCCATTCCATCAACCTGTCTTGGTCTCGACACGTATGCTCTAATGAAGTATCAGCGATGTACATCTGCTTTCCCTCCGACCAAACGTGAGGCACTGGCGTCAAGTCTGAGTGACATTGCACAGTCTGCCGTAATGTCTCAACGCAGTGATCTGAGAGCGTCGTCAGCAGGGCGTTCTCCTCTACTCACGGGGAAGAGCGATACCTACCAACGTGCAACCAGAAGCTAGGCACTGTCGACTTATCCTCATGACGTATCGTTGGATACCACTTTTCGTATGCTACTTTTCGAAGGTAGTTGATGCAGTGCAAACTGTGTCGCGCGTGCGTTACAACGAAGAAAGAGCCATGGTCTTCAGATGTTTCCCCAGCGATGCCGTCTGCCTCCGACTTTGTCAAAGCAATGTATTGTCCTAGAACACGCATGAGTACTTTACGCGCAGCAGGATAGAGGAAATCGCCTAGTTTCACTTACCTACGATTTCGTCCCATGCCGCATCAAGCTCCGGCGTCGGATGACCAGAATAACGAGGGTTGTTCGTATCACCCACAAGTTCGAACTGGCTAGATCCGTTCACAACAATCGCACCGGAGAATCTCACTTTCTTCAGTTGAATCGCAGAGACAGCAGGTGCTTTATGCTTGTTATTAGGGCTTCTGATGTTGGTTTATCGGGCAATGCTCATACCCAAATCAGTCTCAAATCCGGTTTCGTAGCTCGGAGAGATTTTCCTCCAGTAAATAGCGTATAAAGCAATAAGCAGTAAAATTCCAAAAACGCCTGTGCTGCATTTCCAGAAATTGCATGTCATTTTCTTCGTCTTGACGGATTGAGCTGTCTGATCGGATTTCTCCGGCCACTCTGGCGACAAGAATGCCACATGTTCTTCGTCTGGCATCGTGAATAGTGCTCAAACTCTATCCTATCAAGTCTTAAATCAAGGGTTGTTACTACTCTCAATTGATTAAAGAACCATTCCTATGATGTGAAGAGACAATGAAGCAAAAGAAGATGGACTGATCCAGGTGAATACGGGTTTGGGAGGTCCCGCAGATCCCGAGAAAAAAAAAAGAAAAAGAAAAAAAAGGGACGTAAAGCCCTTGACTGTAGTAGATCAGCTGCGCCAAGTTCGTCTCCAGTCTATTCTCACTTACATTGCATGGCTGTTGCATGACCTTGCATGCATCAGTTGCTGAGTTGCCACATGTGTGGAAGGAAGTAAGCCAAAGGCGCGTCCATGTCCCTGACCTTCTCTAATTAGCCTGCTTTTGTTAGAGGGCTATGCAGATTGCATCGAACGCCGAAAGATAGCTTCATGCATACTTCGAACAAGCGGATTGGGCTGGTAGTACTGACGCCACTTTTGATCGTTTCATCACTGTCATATAGCGTTTTTGCGCATAGAAGGACCCGGGGGATGCGGGAGCATATGCATTCTGCAAGTCGAGTATGGCAACCGAGTGACTCTTGGTTTTTTTTCGTGTCACTTGGTAGCCTTCTAAAGAAACGTCTTTCCCCGGGTTTGAACATAAGTAGAGGTCAATCTTTTAATTTCAGTTGCCTTGATTGCTGTGTCTGTCAATCCAGTTGTTTCCATCCTTCCCACAATACTTCATTAAACTCGCTACACGACCGTCGATTCTTGCATCTTACCTCTTTAGCCAATAATTCACAATGAAGCTCATCGTCCCCCTTTTCTCACTGATCATGGCAGTATCTACTGCTCCAGTGAGCCCAGGATCCATGAATGCCGAAGCAGAAAAGGGTGGTTACACTAATGCTATCGGGGAAGACGGCAAAGTTGTCAAACCCTTGACCATTCCTTGGACCAAAAACTACGGCGATTACGACGACGTTGAGAAGCGTGGTTACACTAATGCTATCGGGGAAGACGGCAAAGTTGTCAAACCCTTGACCATTCCTTGGACCAAAAACTACGGCGATTACGACGACGTTGAGAAGCGTGGCTGCACTAACACTATTGGGGAAGACGGCAAAGTCATCAAACGCTGCCCCATTCCTTGGACGAAGAACTACGGCGATTACGACGACGTGGAGAAGCGTGGCTGCACTAACACTATCGGGGAAGACGGCGAAGTCGTCAAACGCTGCGCCATTCCTTGGACGAAGAACTATGGTGATTACGATGAGTAATTCTAGGTTATGAAAGACCTTGCGCAAGCATGGTTGGAATCTCCAAGTATGTGCAAACTCATTTCAGAGGCAAGGGAGGGGAAAAGTCTTTTGTTTCTGATTCGTGACGATTATTTAGATTGGTGCATTCCACCCTGCTCAACTCATCCTATGAAGGATCATCGAAGAGGCTTTGGCAAATACGTACAGCGCTATTATTATATAATTAGGTACAGAGTTCTCATCCATTCAACATCAATGAGATCAAATATGAGATAGCGTCTGTAGATAAATGAAAGACTCATTTCTGTGATAATGATCTTGAACCCACAGTGTGGGCTTCATCTGCCGGGGTTCCAGTATATTTCAGGTCCAGACCATGTGTGCGTTGGTCTAGAATGGGTGTATTTTTGGCCAGAATAGCAGGCAGTAAAGAGTTTAGCATATGCTAGTTACACAGTGTATTAGTGCGAATTAAACATTTTTTTATTTAGTGATAGATGAACTACTATCTAGTGCTATAGTACTGTAGAACTATAGACTCTAGATCTCTTGCTTGGAAATTAATCCTGTGTAATTAGTATATGCTTAGTATATGCTGGGTATATGCCATTCTGCTTAAAAATACACCCGTTCTAGACCTGAGACTTACTGTGATCCCTCCTTCGCCCGCCGTCTAAAAGTTCATCAATGATTTTCTCTAATAGATCAGTTCACTTCATGGTTAAACTTCAAAATCTTTACTACTTGCCTAGTTAAGCTACCTTATAGCCCTACCTAAACCCTTACGCAAATAGGTTAGATTTTACGGAAAATTCGGTGTAAATTATTAGATAGCAAACCTGCTAATTAATAATAGTATATATGTGATATTGATTATTGTTATGTGTATTCTATCTCTCTGTGTACAGACTATCTATTATAAAGGGGAGGGTATGTAGAGCAGTAGTACCACGTGACCCCCGGGGCCCAGGTTATATGCAACCTATCTTGTAACCCCACTTACACTACGATTTATCCATAACAGGCAGTATATAAATATCTAGTATATTATCTTAACATTGTGTGATTAGTATACGGAATACACTAAGCACATATAGGGCATATGCCATTCTGACTAAAAATTAGCCCTACCTAGACCCTCACGCAAATAGATTAGACCCAAGATTTGCTAGAACCCTAAAACACTAGACATCAATATGCATGCGCAGTAATACGCATATACAGTAACATGCATGCGCAGTAATAAGCATTTTAGTTCGCGGCCGCTCATGAACTTTGCTATAGCAACTAAGCACGAGAGTAAGTGCACGCGCTTCTGTTTTCTTTTTCAGTCGTCAATACATATTTAGTAGCTTATGAAGATGCCGAAAGCTTGGCCACTTTACTATACGGACGTCGGAGGGAATATAGTAAATCTCGGGTCTGACATATGACATATTTGCGTAAGGGTCTAGGTGGGGCAAATTTTAGGCAGAATAGCATATACCCTATATACTCTTGGTATATGCTAATTATACAGTATATACCACTAGATATTAGTAAATTATACTACTTCTTCTTATAGTAAGTAAGTAAGGTTTACAGCGTATATAGAGCGTGTATATATAGAGTATATACTAAATACAAATGTATTAATTACATTCATTCTACCCAATAGTCACGCCGAGGGAACTCTGCGACGTTTGATTCACACTTTCTTTGAAACAATTGAAGACTCGAAAGCCACCTAAGACATATTCAAGCAAAGCAAGAATGGCATTCGACTACGCGAGGTAAGGGTATCAGCCGATTCAAGGTTTCTCTTTTGCTAATCCTCTTCATGGTAGCTTAGAGGACGAGAATTATCACGGACAAGAGTCCAGTGAAGATGGCTTGTTGCGGACGTACGGATCAGTCAAAAGACCTAGAGTACAAAGGCAATCCTTATACCTTACGGTTCTAGGGGTGTTGAAAGATATTCCTCTTATTCTTCTCTCCTTGATTGCAATTGTGGCTTGCTGGAGAAACCCGTCATTTTCGAAAAAGTCGACAACAAAGCCATGCGACTGTGGGAACTCGGTAGCAGAAGCCAAGGCCGTGGGTTGTGTGTATGATGATTTAGCTCCTGCGTGACTCCCTCAGCACTGCATGGACCACGACCTGAAAGCAGATTTTGACAAAGATGGAGACGGACCTGAAGGCCAATGGCAATATTTCGCTGATGCCAATCTCACTCTAAGGCTGACGACTGACTAGGTCGGGCTGTTCGCAGATACCCCTGGAAAATACTTGTATAAAACACCACGCTGGCATCTTATGCATTGCAATCACTATTGGCGAAGAATGTTCCGGTCGCATCTCAACGGTGTTCAGATTGAGGGACGTTATAACAGTGAGCTGCAATGTCAAACACTGTGGAGAGATATATGAAACTTATCCCGAGGCCCACACGTATGCTTACGTCGCATCGAAGAGCAGCAGCGCTGATCCTCCTGACTTCGAAATCCAGCGTCTGAAGGAGGCAGGTATCGACCCGATAGATTTTCGGATTGGTGGCCATAGATGACTTTAAACTCTTTGTCTGACGGCAAAACAGTTCAATCCCATACATAAGGAGGGTGCACGAACGGCTCGTTGAGCGGTTCTTCATAGTTTAGAGATATTTTAAACAAACTTCCATCTGGCGCATTCTTTACACTATCCACATATATGGCGGTAATCTGA
Source organism: Atkinsonella hypoxylon (assembly GCA_000729835.1). Taxonomy (NCBI): domain Eukaryota; kingdom Fungi; phylum Ascomycota; class Sordariomycetes; order Hypocreales; family Clavicipitaceae; genus Atkinsonella; species Atkinsonella hypoxylon. Next base: position 96,163 of record JFHB01000052.1, on the reverse strand, counting down.
ATGAGACCAACTCAGCAAAAAGAATCAGGACCACCGTGATTACTGAGATAAGTCTCGTCCGATAATAACACCCACTGGAATCTTTGGACACTTTTCACTTCATGCCTTGTCCGGACGGCGATCAGGGATCGCTATGACCTGTTACTTCTCGAACAAAGCGCGGAACATCCCATTCTCCATTCTGAGTAAGTCATCCGGTTTTCCACTTTCCACAATATGTCCTTTATCTAAAAGCACGATTCTGTCAAAGCTCAGAACGGTGCTGAGTTTGTGTGCAACAGAAAGAACTGTGTGGTTGGCAAATTCAGTCTCTATCACTTTGCTCATCAGGCGCTCCGTTTGCTCATCTACACCACTCGTTGCTTCATCTAGAACCAGGATAGGGCTTGTGTTCTTGCGAAGAATGGCACGAGCCAAGCACAGTAGCTGTTTCTGCCCATGTGACATGGTTAGGTTCGCTATATCAGTGTCAAGGCCTCCTCGCAGAGATATCTTGTCCCATAGCTCGGTAGCAGTGAGTACCGAGATGAGCTGCTCGTCCGTTGGGTGCAAAGAGATATTGTCCACGGTAGCTGCTGTTAAATTTGATCGCAGAGATCCCGGAAACACCATCGCCTCCTGAGGAACGGAAATCAAGCGTCGCCGAATGGTATCGTGAGGCAATTCATGAATCTCTTGTCCATCAATTGTGATAGAACCAGAGTTCAGCTCCAGTAAGCGAAACAAGGCCAATAACAACGACGATTTACCGCTACCAGTGCGTCCGCATATGGCAACCTTTTCCCCCGGATAGATTTCCAGGGACACATGATGTAGGACTGGCGCTAATTCGGAAGTTGTTGAATACGATGCCGTGATATCCTTGATCTGAACGCTGCCAGACTCCGGCCAAGCATCGGGCGGCTCACAGCTTTGTCCAGTGAGACAGGACTCTTGAGGTGTCGACTTTTCGAACGATTTCAATCGTGAAACAGCGCCCAATGAAGTTTCCAGCGTAGTCCATGTCGAAATGACATGTGTAAGCAATTGACTCAAGCCGATAAGGTTCACCAGAGCAAGAGCGATTGATCCAGAGCTGGTAGACCACGGTAATACTACCGAGAAGGTAATCAAGATTACACCACAAGCAGCAACGAATATATCAAGCACCAACGTCAGCCAACGTTGGATGCAGAACAAAAGATAATGAGGTTTCTGCGCTTGATCAAGAAGCCTGAATGCTTCCTCAGTTGTGGCAGACTGCCACCCGAAAGCCCGGATTGTCGATAGACCATCCACAGTTTCCAACAGATGCGTGTATAATGGAGCGGCGGCCTGAAGGTCCAAAAGCCGTAATTGTCTAGAAGTTCTGAGATAAAACTTCTGCAGCGCATAGAGGAAAGCGACAGCCACAGGAACGAAAGCTCCAAAGTAACTCGAACCTTGCAAGACCAATCCAGCTGTAGCGATCGTGGAAAAAAGAGCTAGTTAAACTTGGATCAGAATGACTTATTCATATTAGAGCGGAACCAGCGTCTCATACCTCCTACGCATTGCCAAAAATTGCTCGGCAGATCTCGGTCCACCAAAGACATGTCCTTACTGAATCTGGTAGATCATCAGTAAGCGGGAAACCAAGCCAATGATATGATATGTTCCGTACCTATTGATCAAGTCCCCAGAGTCATTTGCAGAAAAGAACCACAGAGGAGCTCTGTTTTGCGTCTCAGCAAACATTGGAGCGCGAATACGCGAACGGTTACCACTCACTTCATAACAGTCCGCAGGAGCGTGTAGTGCAATTGCTGTCCAGATTGTGGAATGACTTGAACGAACATGAACCTACTTATGTCAGTACGGTACTGCAAGTGAGATCTTAGGTATTGCCAACCATGTATCAAGGCCTATTACAACCAAGGTAAGGACCGCTATGAGGGCATAGATGCCATAATACATTCCTGTGTTTACTTCCACGTTGTTCTTGTTTGCGTCCGTCCACAACCTAAGCCATATGTCTATAACAGCATAGTTTTAGCTAACAAAACCTGTTAGTTCAGTGTGGATAGGTTCTTGAGTTACCTGAAACAACACCCATGAGCGCATGTGCGACGATGAGAACGAGCAATGGAACACCGAATTTCCAGCCAATGGATTTTAAATAATAGCGGTAAAGGGAGAAGTCCCCTGCACCGCTGGACGTAGTGTCCTCTTCCGGGCCCGATACCAATCCTGCCTTGACTTTCATGTCATCAGCTACTTCATGCAAGCCCTCCCCTGTAACCTTAGTATTCTCATTGGTATCTGTCCTATCGTGACTCCGTAGGGCCATCAGGTGAGAGTCGTTCCTCAATGAACTTAGACTGCCTTGAGACAGTATCCGCCCCTGCTCTCCAAGCACAATAACATGGATTGCGTCGTCTTGCATTTCGTTGACTTTAAATTTTCTTATATTAGCTTCAGGTCAGCTGGTGAATTGGTTTTTATACTTACGTGAATGTGTGGCAAGAATGACGGTACTTCCAAGTCGGCGGAGCACACCATTCGGCCCAAAGACTTGGCTCCATACGTGACTGCGTGTCGCTCTATCTAAACCACCTAGAATATCATCGATGACGAGAATTGGTAGCCTGGAGTATATGGCACGAGCTAGACTCTGGAAGGCGTAAGTTATCTTCGGCTAGGCTTGTTAACAAAGGTCTTGGACTCACAATCCGTTGCTTTTGGCCGCCACTCAAAGTAATTCCTTTGCTTCCAACTGAGGTGAGGTCACCAGCAGCAAGCTGTTCAAAGTCAACGTCGAGAGCGCAGGCGCGAACAACAGTTTTGTACCATTGCTCTTCGAAGTTTGAGTGTCCGAGGATATTTTGCTGGATTGTGGAGTTGATCAGCCACGCTGTTTGGGCGCAGTAAGCGATTCCCACCTTCGGCAACCTTATGTGTCCTTGGTAGGTGAGTTCGCCAAGAATGCCGCGCAGCAGAGTGGTCTTACCAACTCCAACCTTGCCAGCCACGATTGTGAATGAACCATTGTTAATATGCATATTTATGCCCCTCAGGATCGGATTGTCATCCGCTTTGATAAAAAGATCAGCATCTCGTATGGAAATCACATCGGCATCCGAGTTTTGCGTTTGCATAGTGACAAGTTCTACCTCTCCTTTCGAAGTGCCCGAAGTTTCGATGTTCACCAGACCCCGCTCATTCTCACAAGTGCCATCTGAGTCGACCTCGGTCAGGAAGATTTGTATACGCTCAAAACATCCCAGTGAGCTTGCGAAATCCGGAACAGCGTACATCAGCATAGCTAATGGCCCAACTATCAAGTTCATTATGGTGAGAGATGTAAATGCAATTGAGGTAGATAAACGTCCCTGTAATCCATTTTTCGATGTCAAGAGTGCTATACCAAAGGTAGCAGCTGGAGCAACCTTTGCGGGGGTGTTGCCTACGGAGACCGGTGTTAAGTATTAATATCAGAAGGAGTTAGTGGGTGTCTTACCTAGAACATTCATGCACATCATGAGAGTACGTGACCTTTTGGAAAATTTCAACTCATTCACTCTCTGCTTTTGTATTGCAGCTGTCCAGTATGCCCCAATTCCAAGCATCTTGATCTCTTTGATCGAAGCTAAGATGGCAGATGTCATGGAAACTCGTTCTTGTATTGCTGTATTCCAATTCTTCATGGCGGGAACGGACAATCTAGCAATCTGTGCAGTTGCTATGCTGCAAACTTGAAGCTGTTAAAAAGAGAGACCGGGAAGAATTCATTAACGACTTACGAATAACTGTGGCCACGGGACCCAGGCAGCCTATGCCAAGTTGAAGTTCAAGGAGCCAGATGGCAATACCAAGCTCAACCACATTAGCCCATATCTCGTGGAAATTTTCAAAAGCACCACAAATGCGATCCACGTCCGAGGTTATCAATGTGAGTGCACCGGAACCCGCCGTTGAATAAGAGCTAAGTCTAGTGGTTTTGGTGAAGACAAGCGATATCAGGAGCCCGCGTATCATCGTGGCAGACCGAAAGACATTGTGTTGATAAAAACCAGTACATATCTGTATAGAATGTCAGTAGTTGTCTGAAAGCTAGATGAAAGAGGACCATACGGCAGCTCCGGTATAAATCAACCCAGTGGCAGCAATGAGGCCGTAGCCGTTGTTTAAGGAGTCTCTGGCCCCATGATCTTCAACATATGCAATGACGCGTTTAATGAGGAATGGCTGGGAGAATTTGAATGCGATTAAACAAAGCCGGGGGAAAATACACTTCGCCAAAGGCCATTTTAGACAGGATAAGACAGACTGGAAAAGAAGGTGCTTCGACTGGCTATGAGTGTACTTTCGCGTCTTCTGTAGCTTTCGGATGAGCAGGTGCGAATGCAGTTGTTCGTCAATCTCCCAAAGGAACTTCAAGGAAAGAGAGGCAGAGAAGCCGCGGATCAGTAAGCCATTGAGCCACCAGAAGAGGCCACGAGCGACAATGCCGCTTGTGCTCTCCGGCCCCAACGTAACCCAGGGTCTGAGCAGTAAGCTACGCTTGGCTGCCACTTCAAGTCCGAATATCGCGACCTTGGCGACCAAGGTGGTTGTGAAAACAGCGGCAAGGGCGGGAACGTGACCACGGATGAGCCACAGAGTACGACTTTGAACAGCATCGAAAGCAATGGAAAAAAATAGGTAAACCAGGATGATGGATGACGGTCTCACGGATCTGTGATGTTCCAGGTAGCTCAACACGCCTAGAGATATGGCGTCGACAAGGCCAAGCGCAGATGCCGCAATAGAAGCATGCTTGGCGATTGAATCACCATCGGCCAGACCCCACTGGACGATTAAAGCAATCTGCAGGACCCCCAGGACAAAATATGCGCCCTTCCAGGATGAGTCAGATGGTTGCAGAGAATAGAGGCAGGAGGCTCACAATTTTCAAGAAACCCCGAAATGTCCTTGAGACTTTCTGATTCTGTCGGAGGAGTTGGGATATCCGCAGAGGTATCGTCAACAGAAGCAGAGCAGATGGTCCAATTGCGAGAATGGATTGCTCGAATAGCAAGGTCAAGTCAAAGCGCTGGAAGCCTGGGGCGTTCGCAACTGGGCCAAAAAGATTCTCGCCTTGTAAAGTGGCTGTGATGTTGCCGTACTGGTCAAGATCCATGGCAGCACCGAAGCAAGCTTGAAAGTTAGAGAAACCGATCCAGAACGCGTTGCTGGGTGTGACAGTTTATATTGGAGGAACACATTCTTCGTGCCTGTTGGCTTGCGTGGCGACCCACTTTTCTTCGCTGGCTGCTGTGCCGGTACTTGTATTATCGTGAGGCTAGTATGGCAACAGAAGTACAGGATTGGGGGCACACGCAAGACATCATCTCAGCCACTCCGCTACTTTTGTGCTAGAGCCAATTGCGACTGGGGTGCTAAGTCAGCTAAAGATCAGCCTGCACTAAACAATTTCCAGCCAGCTTCTTTCATGGCTCTCGCCTAATTATCTACTTGCGCAGAACGAGCGACACGCCAATAATACAGCTCGGCAACCTTAAGAACTAAAACTGTTAAATATTACCGGTTGTGCACTTCTCCAATAATTCCCTTAAACTACACATCGTCCTCACCCGTCCACATGTGAATATCATCGCGGAAGTTGCTGGAGCCCTTAAATGAAGAAGATAGTGAAAGGATCACTAACCCTCACGGACCAGTACTGCTGTCGTGCGCGATTTTGTTCCCGGCCCTCTTTCTGTTCAAGTAAACAGGTGGTTACCATGAAGGCGAATATTTAACCCCCCCCTTCCTCCGGCGTACCTGGTGGCCGCATCTCCCCCTGGAAGCCAATTCCTCATCGGCCGAACATACAGTCGAACCCTGAATTATTTTGCAAATCTACATGCAGGGGGAGATCGAGCCAATTAGCTAGCTGTTAAACGGCGATATAAGGTAAGAATAGTAGGTACCTTAATTAATTAGTAAATTATATAGAAAAGGAGTGCGTAAACACGCAGCAACGGATTTTTGAATATGCAGCAGCAACTAGGCCCAAAACGGAAGTAATATCTCTGTATATAAACTTATATATAAAGACATCTCCTATAATTCCTATATCTTAGCTAACGCGTTTATTGCGCTTAGCTATAAAGCTTACAATTATAGCTTAATCCTTCTACTCTCTTAGTGCAGCTTTATAAGCAAGTATAGTATGCTATATTTAGCTGTTATTCTTATTTATCGAGAAATACCTATAATTTAATAATACTCTATTAATAATCTAAGACTTTTAATATCTTAAAGATCTTAATATTATAAGAAGTATAGTATATATTAGTACCTAAGGGAAAAGGGTAGTATGCACTAGTGCGTATAGGTTCTTGCAATATAATAGACTGAATTAACTGAATTAACTTAAAGCTATTTATCCTACCTATCTAGCTTGTATAAATAGGGGCTAGTGGTGTTGTAGATCACATGTATAGCCCCCCTTATCTATCTAGCGCGTGCAACTAATTAGCGTATGCAGCAACGCGCAGCCTGGTGCAGGGCACCTACGCTAATCAGCACGCAGCCTATAGCCTAATGCTGCAGCTTGTGGCCTAGTGCTGCATAAGTACGCAAACACGCAGCAACAGATTTTTAAATACGCAGCAGGGTACCTTTGCATATAAATTTGTGTGGGCAGGCACTACTTCCGTTTTAGGCCTAGTTGCTGCTGCGTATTCAAAAATCCGTTGCTGCGTGTTTGCGTACTCGTACCGGAAAAACTTCCAACACTGTATCTAACCCGATCTGGCTAGATAGCTTGATTCTCCCACCCCACATTGCAAAACACACACCAACGTCATAGGCATCATCTCCCGCACCACAACAGACAAATTCCGTTTCATTGATATTTTCAACAATTCCTTCGCAGCCCGCGCCCGGGCCACGGCCAATTCGCTCAAAAACGCGATTTCCGAGGTTTCCTTCAACTGTGTACACATTCAACGGCCCGAATAGTTAATCCGGGCTATCTGACTAGGGATTTTAAACCTCAATCTCGTCATGAGCTTCGTCAGGTGATGTAGGCGGGCTTAACACTGCTGGTCTCGCTGTTGATCGAGTTGTCATAGTAAATGTATAGCCTCGCAAACCTCTTTGCGACTGACCAAGGCCTCCACGCCCTCTTGCTGGCCGTGCCTCCACATCGCACAGCTGAAATGCACCATCGACCTGTTGCCACACTATTTGACAAGGGAAGGGAAGACATCAAGAGATGAGGATAAGAGACATATGTGCCTTGGAAAATGGTCTAGCACATCCAGATGGGAGCATCTTGGCTACATACTTCGTCCGTCGTCTTGTGCTGTTTGTGATTCTCATTTCGCTTATCTCGCACGTGTAATAGAAAGCTGGGTCAGTTGCTTGGAGTGTGCAACTCACATCAGCTCCTTTACTAACAGAAGGAGCTGCATTTGATTACTCAAAACATCGGTGAGCAGCCTTGTTATCACTTTTGTTACCAATATTTTGATCATGCAGCCTCACCTTTCATCCTTTTCTATCGCCCAAAGAGTTGCAGTGATGGTATGCTTTACCGCCTGTATCGTCTTCAATGTGTCACTTGCAATCGTGATGGCTCGGGTTCATCGTTGTATTTGGGGCTTTAATCAGCTGAAGCCCACTTTCCTTGTCAGGCATTTGAATAACTTGTATTTCCTCATTGGTTTGATGGCCACCGGCGCTATAATACTTTTTGCGTTGATGTGGTCTGTCTCGCCCGGTTTTGGTGGGAGGGGCTGGGGTGGAATATGTTGACAGAGGTGGCCCCACGGCTATCTTGCCAATTGATAAAGTCCAGGTCAGCTATAACATGAACGATTAGGACTCCCTTGTAGCCATGTTCCATGACAATATTGAATTTGTCTATTTAGCATTCTGCTTATCTCCCGTGGGTATGATATCATATTGTTCGGTCAGCTCATTGACATTGACTCGGCCTCCAACCTACCAATTCTTACGGTAACGGGAGCTAGCGTCCACAGAATGGCGACAATAATGTCCGTCTGGGATCGCATTTTCAAAACATGCTTCCATGGAGAATAACAAAGGCCACTCTTGGCAGGCAAGGATTAGTCGAATCAGATTCTTGGTAACCGCTTTGGGCGCCAGTTTTATGTCGTTCCATCGCAGACTGATCACGCGCCTCAATTGCATGTTGATCAGACAACCTTTTCACTCAATCTGGGTCCAATGAAAGAGCTGACGAGAAAAGATCCTGAACGGTGTTGCTGCCTCTTGCAACACATCGATTTTTGTATTCATGTATTTGCTGCGCAGGGAGAAGAGAGGCGAGGATGCAGTAGAAGCAGTAGTGAGAGTCTTCAGGGTTTAGAGCCCGACACGCCAACACCGGCAGCGTCGGAAGAACGACTGTCACCTCTGTGAATTTGTGTGACTTGAGCGGACAGAGTGGGGCACTTAGTAGTAGCTAAATATAGTGCATATAATAATATGTAGACACCACATCTCTTTTCAGTTACAAAACATCGTCTCATGCACCAAGACACCAAACACAACTTCCAATGTAGCTGAAGCTACACCGATGATTTCCCATCAGCCACAGCTCGCGCAGCTCCGTGTTGTAACATTCAAACGGGCACCAGTGCTTTCAAGGAGGTCTAAATGACTGACAAGATCATTATAAACTTGACTACCAACGCCTACTGTTCTAGGCATACTGATACAGAGCATCAAGCACACCATGGCAAACCTTCATGACTAAGGGAGGAAGAATTTGTGTCACAAACAGAATTGGAGCAGCAAGACCGTCTTCAATACTATTAATGAGTGGCAATTTGTAAATGCAAATCAATGTTACTCTTGTTGGTGAGCCAGCCTCGGCGTCGCATATATGTAAGCATTTTGAAGTCAGGACCTGCTCTACGTCGATGTCCCTGTAACCATCTCTGGACCTCATCACTCTTTCACTTCTATATCTTTCTTCGTTCCCCTTACCTCGCTCGCTTCATTAGTTCAAAAAACAAAGATATTTTCACAGCTCATGTTTCTTAAACCGGCAGGGTACTGTCCATTATTTGCAAGAGCCCACTCTTTCAGAGGCACTTGATCTTCCACGGCTTGTTCCACTGTATGAGCACTTAACTCACCAGCTTTTTTATCCAAAAGACTGTGGTGCGATGAATCTAACAACTCCGTCGATTGTCTCTCATTACTGTGGAAGATTGCCAAAACAGATTACTCACGACTTTGGCATAAGGGGTCTCCCTTGTTACATGGCTTATAGTCCCTATGGGAACGCAACTGCTCAAACATAGGAACCAATGGCTCCTCAATATGCTGTTACTCTTATTCACAGCCCTGCTCCAATGGCCTTAATGACTACTGTGCACTATCAGGTTCCACAACCCTTTCCCGATGGTGCATTATATCACACCTCTGAGCCATTTGAATCCAATGGGTCTCTGATCAAGCAGGCGTATTACGATTATTCTTTTGTTATGTCAATGGATCAGGATTCTGAAGCTACATTCATCGCCGCTGCCTCGGGAAAATCAAGAGAGTTAGGTGATACTCATCTGCAATCACCGACTCGAAGCGATTCTAATGCTTCAGTGACCAGCCCAAAACCTTTCATTCCAACTGCCCGTCAAAATATCATCACTTTTAATAGACTCATATGAGTATCCACGATGGTAAAAACCGTTTTCTTGTGGCACCTGCGGTAGCTCGTTTGCACAGGGTGGAAACCTCTGTGCTCACAAAAAAAACTCATATGATGACGCCAAAACCTTTTATCTGCAAGATTGATAATTGCGATAAACGTTTTGCTCAGCGTGGCAATATGAAGACTCACCAAAAAAATTTCCACAAGAAAACCTTAGAAGATCTGGCCTGCATGTTTATCAACTTTGCCCAATCAGGCGAGATCCCTGACGAGCATGTGGAACTGTTTCACTACTTTAAAGAGCACTACAAAAATATAGAAAGACCGTAGCATAAAACATGTTGAAGATATGAAGTAAGCTGGCAATACAGAAGAGTAAAAGGCAATATTCCTGGAAGAAAAAAAAGGGCAATGGCCGCTATTTTAAATATCATGTTTATTGTAGGAGCTGGCTACGAGCTAATCTGGTATAATTTGAGTCTTTTTACGGAGAGTCAAGTCAAAAGTCCTGCCGGTTGCATGGACCCCTGTTAAGGCTGCAGAAGACCTAATTGGCTGATTAAGCTATAAGCCCTATAATAAATATATAATAGGCTTACCCCTCTTCTCCCTCCTAACCTATTAGATTATAATAGCCTTAACAGCTATCCCTTAATAGGCTAGCTATAAAGATAAAATACACTAATTATTACTACTAAGCTTAGTATTAATTTAAGAACTATAAATAAAATATTTATTAGAGCTATTAAATAAAGGTTTAACTTTTATATATAATTTATATTAGTGCTTTTTATATTTTTTGCTGCGTTATTGTAGTTTATTTTAGATATTTTCTGCTGCACTAGACCGCTTTAGGCAGGCCTCCCCACTGGCAGGACTTTTGACTTGACTTTCCGTAGAAGATAGAGACTTAAGCCTTTTAGCGAAAACATAGATTATGCTAGCCTTCTGTGCTATAGTATCTCCTGAAGGACCGTAAGGCGCCAGGTGCAAAGATGACAGGGCTGGGTCCAATTAAATTGATTGCTGTAAGCGATACATCTTCGTCTATACGAAATTGTACTATAATATAAGTATTACTAATAGTCTAGGCTACAAAGAGAAACATTGTATATCTTATAGCCCTACTGGCTTTAAGGTACCTCTACCTATTAATTAAGGGTATTATTAAAGAGGCTTTTAAGGGCCTTCTAAGGCCTTCGAACGCTAACTCTATAGACTAAATGAGCCAGGTAACGCATTTTTTTCTCCCTTTAGACATATTTATACCAGTGTATAGGTGTAAATTTGTTGCTAGCTTAGAATTGCTTTCTAGAGCCGCTAGTCTTTGCGGATGTAGCATGCAATGTTTTTAAAGGTTACCTGAGGTCACTCGAGCTGCCCCTAAGTTCCAGCAATAAAAGTGGATCTACTATGTACCTGGAGCCTTACGGTCCTCAAGGAATCAGCTGTTTCTTTCTTCCTTTCTTTCTCCTTCTTCTTCTTCTTTTTTTTTTATTTTTTTCTTTTTCTTTTTTCGGGCATGATTTTAGGTTCCTTGGCAAAAGTTTCTTTTATTCATATTATGGAGTCAACAAGCAAATGAGTATCCCTGATCGGCGGTGTACCGGAAAATTCTCGAACGCTGTGTCTAACCCGATTTAGCTAGATAGATTAATTCTAACATCCTACCTCTATTGCATTATAAGTTTTACTAATTCCTCTATAGCCTACATCTAGACTATAGCTAATTCGCTTAAAAACGCGATTTCCGCTATTCTCTTTATTATGTATATATTTAACAGGCTAACTAATTGTTCTAGGCCCATAATTTAATACGTAGCTATTGCGTTTGCAAGACCTTCCTATACAAATTACGTGTAGAGGTGTGGGATATAGGATGTAGCTGTATTACAATTATGGGGCCGGAAGAAAGCGGAAAAATACAGCGTTTTTTTACAGCGCCAAGCAAATACTGTCGGCTGCTGTTGACCGCCTGTGGGTATTCCTTTGGCAGTCCGTAGGCAACAACGAGGTCATGGATCAACTAGTTGACCAATCACGATGATGTGGGTATCAGCGGTACTTAAAGGTATGTGCGAATCTCAGGATGATAGAAGTACTAGCGATTTCCGGAGGTACAAAGCGATACATCGCACACATTGCAGCTATATCGCGTTTTTCGTGGTGGAGCCGAAGTGCCTATATCAGCCGGCCGCTCTTGAAACAGTAATCGTCAATTCGGATAATTAGCTTCGGTTCTGTGTTGTTCTTAGAGAGGTCGATTATCGTCTTTAGAAGACATCGCGAAACCCCTTGTATCTGTGAGGTATCGGAAGTTGGGTGGGTCCCGTGACCTCGTTGCCTACAGATGCCAAAGGGATAACATCAATCACTCTGCAGCAGTTTGTCCAAATTTTGAATTTCTTGGCAAAAAAAATCCTTCATCCTAAGTACGTAGTCATGGAAATGTGATTGGCTGTTGGGGGCATGCCTGTGATCCATTGGTCTCTAGCTGCACACCGCTCCGTCATCTAGAGCTGTTATGGATTCCTCATTATGGACTAACTGCCTATAACTTATAAAAAGCTGGTCAGCACAAGTCTATCTACCTATTCTATCCTACGAAATATTCAACCGGAAGAGAATATCCGCTTTCCACTCAACCATCTTTAGTGTCCATACATTACTTGGATTTACGGCATTTCCGCGAAGATGAATCAAAAACTGATCGGGTTTTTATTCTTTCTCTCCTCTACAGTAGGTCTCTAGATCCGCTTATTGATGATTCAGATGAGCTGATGGTACCTGAAGGCCCTCGTACTAGATTCACCCATACCGGGCTATGATATAGAGGATTTGGAATGGGAGATTGAGACGAAGCCTGGAGGACCCTTCGCACGCATTAACGGAACGATTGAGCATGCCATTCACGAGCTTCAAAAGATCAATCCAATGTTTTTGGAGCAGTATCACTTGAATAATGAGTCTTCCCAGGAACAATTTGAAGATGATTTAGACCAAAAGGAGAAACGTCAGGATCAGCCGAATGACTTCAAGGCCGTTTGCTTTGGACCCTGGCACGGCACATCTAGCAGACATATTAAAGAAGGAATTCGATACCTTAAAGGCGTTGTGGGCCAGCCCAGGAATGACCCAAGGCCAAATCATTGTGGTCGTGTGAGCTGCTCCTATCACTCAGCCATTTGGTGGTGCAATGACGTATGTATATCGGTACCGCTCGGCCTCTTTCCTTACTAAGATCTTGATTTAGTCTCCTGAACCGAAAACCTTGTCCTCCTTTGCAAGTATCGCCAATGGAGCACAGAAGATTCTGGAAAGCTGCATAAGTCCAACGGCGAATCTGTATTCTTATTTTACTGCAGGACAGGCTTTTCATCCTGGAAACTGGAATGTTATTGTTAGGAGTGACGGATACCAGTGCTAGATCCAGAAGTAGTAAATATGGAACTTCGTAAGAAATTTAACGGAGAAACTTCCATCCAGAGTGCCGGGTTGAACATCTTCCATTGTGCACAACGAAGAGTTGTCGGACTCGAGCTGGGAGAAGGTCCCACTGTCCATATGAAATCTGGCTGTGTGTTTGCGTCACCAGGCATATGATAGATCCTGGCGCGCGCCATGTTCAAAATCAGAGACTGCAACTCCGTGAATGCATCCTTCGAGAGCCCGGGTAGCGAGCATTACATTACTTTCATTGCCGCTGCGTGAAGACAAACAATTACGTCATCTTTCTGGTGTTTAGCGAATCTTAAGAGCAGCTTACAGACCTTGCCATGCGCCAAGCCCCTCCATTTCAGAGCTGTGACGGCAAAGCTCATAGAAACTGGGGGCAACCTCGGGTGGTCTTGGTAAACTATAAACTCGCTATTGCGTTCCCTTGTATACACTGCCACCACCATGATCAATGTGGCGGGAGACACTGATCTACAGTATGTGGCAATAGTATTTGACCCCCTCTATGTACCTATCGAGCCTCATTAATCTTTCTAGCAACCGGGAAACGCTCAATACTTCGTGTACCGGCCTTCTGCCTTGAGAACAGCATCTACGCGATAGGGCAGGGAGATAGCTAGATTTTGAAGGATGCTTTTACCAATATTGATTTTTTTTAGTCTTAGTACTAGGGTTTGAACTTATAGCGTGTGTGTTCACAGGGAAATTACAGGTCTAGGGACTACTAGACCTCCCGGGCTTATAACTGTTGCACCATTGTGCTGCGCTTTAGCTCGATAATTAAGAAGACAATAAATTGTGTTCGAATAGACTGCTAATTAGCACTATATAATCTGCATATGCTAAGTATATATAGGGTATATGCTATTCTGCCTAAGAATTTGACACACCTAGACCCTCACGCAAATGGTTTGGACCTGAGATTTACTGTTCACCCACCTAAAGTAGAGGGCTAGACCGCGATTTCAACTCCGCAGCCCACCCCAGTCATATTTTGCATTTTTCACGAGTCACAACAATAGTGGACCTTTAAAGCATCGAGGCAGAGACCCAATATACCCTAACACACAAATCATTAGATTTATGAGCAAATTTAACTTGTTTTGAGTCGAGACTTCAACAGTCTCCATAGAGCAGCGTTGAGGGCCTGGCGCTTCCACTGGAACCGCGCCCGAGCGCCGCAATAACGTTTTAGTGGATCCAAGCTGTCTCTGTTGGTTTATTAGCTCGTCAAATGCATTGTTTCTGGCATTATACGAAAGTTCGTGGTCATAAAATCTGGACTATCTTAACATAAGAGTAATAACTATCCTATGAGAACAACCTTGCTTGAGTTTGCTCATCCTCTTCAGCTTGCCTCCATTGGTTTTGTCTAGTGAACTGAGAACGGACAACTTGTTCCGCGTGTTATCGTCCTTTTCGGCTTCTTGGCTACCGAACCACTGGGTTGCCAAGACCTGTCACATGCATACGTGACGATCTTTCCGCTACTGGATTTTGTAGTTGAATTTCGCGTAATAAATGCATATCCACGTGTAGCCACCTATGTGCTAATTGCGGTAACTAGCTCCTCATAGATATTCAGTTCAATTGGGCAATAATAGTGCCTCAACACGTTAACGAGCTAAACCAATAGAAATAACTTGGTCTGAAAGATTATTCCTAGGTCCTTATCTCGACTACCATTCTCACAAATCGTAATACTTGAACCTGGGTCAATTGATCTTACTATGCTAAATACCAACGCAAAGATGCTCTTTACCTTTTTCTTGCCTCTTTTCCAACTGCACTATCGCGACATTTCGAGCGATGTAGCGAGCTTAAAGCAGTTACGTTGCTCCAACACATTCTTCGAGCAGATGGAGGCAGCTGTCTCCAAAATTTGATCCATATGTATTGAATACCCGAGCCGTGGTCTGATAGACGACAAAGCTTTCCCACCTTGGGCAACATCCAGTGCCACGGCACGGATGCTTAAAATTTTGAGTCTATGCACCGGGCGCTGGGTGCGATGCTGCATCCAGCTTTGAATCCAATTCATCGAATTAGTACTGAGGCGGCAACGGGTCTTTATAATTCTGTGCGATCTTGTCAAGCGTCGTCCAGCTGAAGCTTGCTTGTAATGCACCCACCAAGTCAACGCATAAGTGGATCGTGGGGGAGATTGTCCATGTCTAGCTATCAGCACCAGGTAGCTCGGTGCATCGGTGCGTATCTGCCGTCTTACGCAGCGTTGTCTCTCGACAAGAAAGTTGGGAGCGTCGTCTCTTACTCAGTCATCGGCTGCTTCGAGAGCAGTAACACCTCTCAATATATCTCTCAATGAAGGAAAAGTTGGTGAAAGCAACAACAGGGCACGATTTTGCCGAGTTGTTGCTAGGACCGAGAATGAGGCCACTTCAAATGATGGGCCGGACGCGGAGGGCCTTTGCAGTTGTCTGCTTAGTTGGGTCTGTCTCCGCCGGTGTCCATGTTAATTACGCAATATTAAAGGGGCTGTAGAGTGCTTGTTCATCCGAGTATGGGAACGTCTGTCGAGTTGGTCTTTAACAAAACAGTCGCGGATGATTGGATGCTGAGATTGTGGGTGAAAACCCCGTTCAATGGCCCTGGTCAAAAGACGATATCCGTCTCAGTGCGCAAGGTAGTTACCTCTCAGGTGGTTAAGTTGCGTGATGACACGCCATGTCGGTTTGATACCACGTGGAAGGCGCAAATATAAGTCTCGCCATGCATGGAATAATTTGCTCAAGCCGGTATAGAGGGCGTAATGACTTGGGGCATCAAGCTTCATAATCATGGCCCAAGAACTGTGCGTACGGGTTGTTGCAAATATAACTGATGACTTGATCTGATACTATCTATCCTAGCTAGGGGAGGCCGGTTATATACCCGTTGGATCCGCGGACGCCTGAGGCATCGTGAGGGGTAACGCCCAGATATTTCGACAGATTACTCGGCCTGCTTTTCTACGCAATTATCTATATACAGATTACTGAGACTTGGAATATCCTATTCCGTAGACAAATCCAAGACATAGAAAACCAATCAGAAGAGCGGGGCTTTATGATGGCTTGATATTTTTACGCCATGAATCTCAAACGTCTGCACAGATCCACTTAGAAACCACGACCAGAATCGTAGTTGGTGGATAGATACGTCCTGCGCCTCCTCATAGTGCTTGCTTCCGTCGACCACTGTGTGCCATTTTCTCACCGCATGGCCGCCTTTTGCCCAAATGGTGGTGAATTGGGAAATGTCAAAGTTAATATACTGAGCTTCGGCCCAGTTAACCGCAACGATGACAAGGACTTCGCGCTTTATGTCATAAGCCGCCACCACGCTCGCATTGTCGGTGCTCAAGATGGTCATTCCCGGTCGAATGTGGCGTGTGAATTGTGCCAGGACAAAGTATTTGGTGTTTACAGATGCTAGTGATTTGGCGTCGTTGTCGCCCTTGATGAGGCCATAGCCCATAATATCAACTGCCTGCCAATAGACCCAAGCAGTGGGATGAAGGCGGTAGAAATCCAGGAGCAGGTTGGTAGCCATTGCCTTGCCGGTGGCGTCATCATCACAGTATTCACTGTTCCATAAATTTTTTTTCGATACCTTAGCCTGTGAATAGAGGTGTTCACGTTGGCCGGCTCCATATTGGTAACCGTGGACATTGATCTGTCTTACAGTATCCCTGGTTGCTTCAGCCATTGCGTTCCATGTCAGGATTGCGACATCGTAGGACGTTTCATCTGCAGCTGCGATCAAACTCTTTGATTGTCGTCTGTTGAGCTCAGTCTTCAAGAACCCAATCACCGCATCCATTGTGCTCACTTCAAAGTGGCAACCTTCTTGAGTGCCCTCCATACTCCAGTACGAAGACGAAGGCTCATTGAACGGTGAAACGGACCGAAACTGGATTCCCCAGTGCCGACGGGCGTATTTTTCGATGGTTGCCAAGTAGATGGCATGTTGAAGATAGTACGAGGACTCCAGATTGTCCCGAGAGGCCACCTTGTTGCCTGAGGGGTTGTTATTTCTACACATCCAATACATGGGGGAATTGGAAAAGAGTTCGAAGAGATTGGCCCCTTTCTCCTTAGCCTGCTGTAGCATCTTTCGTTGGTTTGCATCAACGCTCCAGTCCCAGCTGGAGGAAGAAGGATTGGTGCTTTCCTCGTTGACCCAAAACCCATCGATTTGCCGTGATGGTTTGATATTAGGTGAAGCGACCATTTTGACACCTTTATATACCTTGTAACTTGATGCTCCGGCGTTATATCGTGCAATGTTGAATCCGAGTCCTGGAAGGGTTTTGTCTAGGATCTTCTGCGACTTGTTACTAAAGAATGTGTTGGCGAGGTCCTCCCGATCGCCGAAGGCCTTAGCCCACCATGCGAGAGAGACACCCCAGCCTTCCCAGGTGCCGTATTGCAAAGATGCATCAACGGTTATGGAGGTGTATGCCACTGCTACAGGTACAATCGTGAGCGCAACTGCCGAAAACAGGATTGGGAGATACATGTTGACAGCTATAGTGCAGCAAAGCGATCAGGCACCCCGCGAATGCCGTTTGAAACTTGAGATGATGACGAGCCTCCTTATTAATATCCCAAGGATTGCATGTGTGAGGCATTTATGTTTTCTGGGGGTCCAAGGTCCAAGGTTCATGAGTCAATCCGCCAAGGGCAGAAGTTTATTAGATTAAGGTTCGGTCTGGTACGCAAACATGCAGTAAAAGATGTCTAATCATGCAACACCATGTAAGCCTGAAACAAAAGAAGTACCCTTGCATATTACTTAGTATGCCCGGGTATCTGTAGATAGTTTCAAGAGCTTTGATTAGCGCTTTAAAGATGGCAGGCACTGTTTAGGCTTTTTGCCTTGTGGCAGCAAAACAGCACTTTACAACGGTACAAATATTCGCGGCACCTTGGCCGGTGTAATGGGCCCTCTTTAAACAGCTATATACATCTTTTAGACTAGTAAATTAGTGACAGATTATAGTAGGAGCGCGTGGCTCTACCCCTTACGAAGGGAGCCCGCAGACTTTGCTTTGCATAAAAGATTGTTATGTCCTTTGTAAGCTATCTAGTTACTACTATTACATTTGTCACTATTCATTAAACCCTTTTTGCGCGCATTACGTGTGAAGCAGTGGAAGAGTATGGGCTCCAGCCTCAGGCGTTGAAAGAGACTCATCAGGCTAAAGATATAAGGAAACGAAGCTCGGGTGCCGCATGAATATTTAGATTCCCCTATAATACTGAGTATACCCTGCGACATTGGAAGTAACTCCACGTGGCGAGTGATTCCGGCGCTAAGATTGGTGCGGCAGCAAGCGAGAAGTTGAACAGGTCGACGCCCATCGAGTCTCCGAGTGCATAAGCGCACGGCAGCAACTACACTATCAACGCGACTTGAAATCGGGGTGAAGTATGACGAACTCGCGCCATCATCGATCTATTTGCAGCTCAATTAGGGCACGCAAATAATGCACTGGAGAAAACAAATAACGCACTGGACCTAACCAAAACAGGAAGGGCCCCTGCACACCTATTTTCAGTGTGGAAGTACCTCTGATGTTTCTTTTTAAGCTATAGAGCTATTTTTGCTGCAACAGTGGCCGCAACGCTAATTAGGCAGCAGCAGCCGCAACAGCAGCTGCTGTAACAGCCCTTTAACCCCTATAGAACCTATAGAAATAGCTTTAAGTAATAACAACTACTTTATTTATATTAGAATTACTTTATATAGCTAGTAATAGCTGTTCTCTGTTTCTTACGCAAAAAAAAACCTTATAAAACGCACTTTTAGCGTTATTGCGTATATATTTCCTGACCTATAGGGCATTATAGCACAAAGAGAAATATTAGGTGTACTTTTAGGTAGGGATCGCCTAAAAAGTGACCTTACTCGATTTGGTTAGGTCTAGTGCATTATTTGCGTGCCCGCTGAATTGACTCTACAGCCTCACCGAACTGTCGAAGACCTTACCTGGCCATGCCATAGCTCTGTCTAGCGTTAACTTACTTGAGCTTCCTAAATAGCCTATGCCCAGGCTCAATGGATCACATCGAGGAGCGAGGGATTGTGAGGTTATATATTGATGCTAGGTACTAATTGGGGGCTGTTCCTTGAAGATTTCAATCTCTGGCCTCCTATTCTCTTCTTCGGACCTTACTCTTCCCTTTTTATTCGCAGCGAATGCGCCTATGGTTCGTAGCCAGGGCTAGTAGGTCCTTTCCGAGCCTATCCGAGCTTTCTTGCCCTTCCGGATCTTCTTTAGTTACCTACTATCTGCGCACACCTGGCCCGCGTTGCCCGTGCCGTGACACCCGGCCCAATGACAACGACTAAGCGCTTAACTTAAAACTTCAACTTTGCAGTCGCTGTCTATTTCATACGAGTACGTAAACACACAGCAACGGATTTTTCAATACGCAGCAGCAACTAGGCCCAAAACGGAAGTGATACCTCCGCATACTAATTTCTATGCAGAGGTATTGTAACGGACTAGGTCTTTGACCTAGTCTTGTAATATAGATGTCAATTGTACAGAGTCGTGCGACTTGTACAATACGTAACTATCCTTTTGCCATAGGGGGGTATCGGGCGAGGATTGGGCTAACACCCACATGGAGTGCGCAGGCATCCGCTATGGCCCAATTGGGCCACTCCATGACAGGTATCCCCTTAACTTTATATTGTAATATAAACTTAAAGAAGTATCTTTACTTACTAAATAGTATGGGAAAGTACCTCCTTTATCTTGCGTAGAATGTTAGAAGTATCTTTATATATAGATTAGTATAATAAAATACCTCCTTATTACTACATCTCTATTTGCTTAAAATCTAAAGGGGGAATTGTAGGAGGTACCTCCGCAATGAACTTAGTATGCAGAGGGAGTGCGTACGCACGCAGCAACAAATTTTTGAATATGTAGCAGCAACTAGGCCTAAAACGGAGGTAGTACCTCTACACATAAATTTATACGAAAAGGTACCTCCCTTAATTCCTATATGTTAGTCTGCAAAATGCACTATACTTCTTGTGATATTAAGATATTAATAGTCTTAAATCACTAATAGAGCTTCTTTCAAGTGTAGGTACTCCACTACAATCAAGAATAACAGCTAAATATAGTGTGTTATAATTGTTTGTGAAGCTGCACTAAGATTAGGCTGCAATCGCGAGCCTTACAGGAGGTATCTTTGTGTGTAAATTTATATGCGCAGGTACTAGTTCCGTTTTGGGCTTAGTTGCTGCTGCGTGTCGTCATTTCATAGGAGCCAGCTGGCTACAATCCAGTACCGACAAGGATTATATTTCAATTGAACGAGCTCGTTTAGGGAACCTTCTTCTATAGTTATAAATTACGTTCTGATAAAGTACTACTAGCATTACCCTGTCTGCAAAGACCTATGTCAAATATCTCCTCCTCCAATGAGCAAAGCTCACTTCAGGTTTCGCCCCTCGGCCGGGGTCTTGCGGGACGGGCTGGAGCCTGTTCGGCATCTCAGGAGATAGTTGCTTTGAAGATACCAGCTATAATACCAGGACATGATTGTGGGTATATAAAAGAGCAAGGACAGAGGGAATTCTGGGGAAAGCATGACGGTGCATTTGAAGATACCACCTCCACTTCGCCCTTATAACCACAATGGGGCGTCAAATCAGTAAGATTGCAAGTATTCTGGCCCTTTCCGGGGTCTCCCGGGCTGCTTTAGAGGTCATTCCAGGTGCCACATGGACAGATGTAAGGCTAGCTGCTGTCAATAATTAATATGTGGCGCTGGCTTGCGGCTAACGATGCCATAATAGGTAAAAACCGGACAACCTGTCAACGCACATGGGGCAGGCATAATCAAGGTGAAAGACACTTACTACCTGATCGGAGAAACAAGGTCAGGCAGTTACGACTTTCAGAGTGTGAACTGCTATTCATCCACAAATCTTGTTGAGTGGAAATTCGAAAATGCCGTTCTGTCTGTCACGGCAAACGGAGGTGATCTCGGGCGTTCACGCGTCGTTGAGCGTCCGAAGGTGATATACAATGACAAAACATCCAAATATGTCATGTATATGCACATAGATGACAGCAGTTACAAAGAAGCGAAGGTTGGCGTCGCCACCTCTAACACTGTTTGCGGCCAGTATCAGTATTATGGAAGCTTCCGACCAGTGGGACACGAATCGCGAGACATAGGACTCTTCAAGGACGAAGACGGTGCGGCGTTTCTCCTGACCGAAGATGTGAGTTTGCGTACATTTTGTTTATTAACTGTACCCGGCTGACTTGAGAATGCCTCAGCGCGCCTACGGTCTGCGAATTGATGCGCTTAGTGATGACTATCTCCACGTCACTAAGACCGTCCATTTGTGGCCAGATCACCTTGAGGCTCCGGCCATGCTGAAGAAGAATGGCTATTATTACATTTTCGCCTCTCATCTCACAGAATGGAAGAGCAACGACAATGTAAGCCATACGCTCACCTACCGCATCATCATGTCTTTTGCAACGCGTCTTCTAACCGGTTCTTTCCAACAGGTTTACAGCTACGCGAAATCCCTGGCCGGGCCATGGTCACCTTGGGCCACCTTTGCAGATAAGGGATCCAATACTTATAATAGCCAGACCAGCTACATCTTGCCCTTGGGCAACTCTGCCATTTACATGGGTGATCGCTGGCAACCCAAGAACCTCCCCGCCAGCACCTACATCTGGCTCCCACTGAACATCTTTGGTACCAAGGTTTACTTGAGGAATCGAGGTTCCTGGGTTCCCGACACCAAATCCAACACATGGTCAGAATCCCCTGCACAAAGTAAATACGAAGGCGAAAAGGCCGCCTTGTCCAAGGGAGCGAAGAAAGTCCCATGCTCGGGATGTAGCGTCGGTATGGCTGTTGCATCGATTGGGGGACCAGCAGGGGGGATCGTCTCGTTCTCTGGTATTCAATCTGACGTGAGCACGCAAAGCAGTGTAAAGATTGTGTATACCAATGGCAGTCCTTCTCTGCGGCATGCGATAGTGAAGGTGAATCAAGAGAGCTACTTGGTTGCTTTCGAACCTACGGGCAGTTTCGCCATAACCGGAGTGAGTGTCTTGAATTGCAATCTGGCTGCTGGTTCTCATAACAGGATCAGCATTTATGGCTACCAGGGAGCTTATGCACCCTACATTGACTACATCTCTGTACCCGTGAAATAATTTGGTACGCCTATGGCTAAGTTATGTTGGTAAGCGGGACTCGGTGATTTTATTATTGCCAGAGCAGAATAGTGTCGTAGCACATATCGGTTGGTCTTTAACATGTCAGGATGCTTCATCATAAGTCAGCTTATCCCGTGTGAGATAAATGTTGGCGAATTTCACGATATCCTAACTTTAAGACTAAAGAGTTCTTGCACCTGAGCTCCTTTGCGAACATGTTTTCATGTAGTGGGGGGACTTCCTGATTTCATTTTCGTCTGAATACGAGACCGAAAACTCATCATCATCACACTCGGCTTCGTATTCTTCATAATCTGCCTCTTTGTCCTCATATTTCTGATTATTGTCGTCATGCTCTTCATCCTACGCATGATATTGGCGTCTTTCATCGGCCTTTCCTTGACGTATCAGAAGAGGTAGGCCAGGTTTTGGATCAGCACCAGTGTCCCCAAATTCACCACTGTGGTACGGCAAGTGGGCTTCTCGGGGACAACAAGTGGTTTTTTTTCATCCGTTAGCTGATGGTCCGCGGGCTATGTGTCATTGTACAGGAGGTCCGTTACCTATAGATAGATTAGATTCCGTGCTAGCAATGACTCCGAGTTGAAACCTTCAATCACCAGTTAAAAATCTTTATTTGATTTTGGACGTAGATTCTCTACGTGCCTTTCATAGTTGGATTTCCCTTCTCATCAGGGACCATGTCTGAAGCTAGCACGCGGAACTTGGTTGTAACATGCTCGATTAGAGCCTGCCGGCAGTTCGTAATGCAGTTCATCTTGAATTCAGGGGCACTAGGAGCAGGGAATCAACCCGTCTACGAGATAGTCTAAAAGTCCTCGTATGACAATTCTTTGGTGTCGCTTGATGCAAGAACAGTCATGTAGGAGCGCAAATAGCGAGGGACGGACTAAATTGAGGACTCTTTCGTTACTTCCCGGATGCCAGTTCTTCTCACTTTGAGGAGTATTTTCCAGATGTGAGCGTAGCAGTCTTGGCCACGGAAGTTGAAAAGTCCACTCGAGTAAGTAAGTAGGTTGGGCAAGGCGTCGAGTCCTCAAAAGGTAACGTAAAATATGAACATGAAAGTGTAAAATAACAAGAAAAGATTTGGCGTGATTCCCCTCACAAGATCAGCTTTATCATTCGTGAAATCTTCATTGTGTCTGTACTCCGTCTAGCTCAGATCTGGAACATCTTGTTTCAACTTCGTCGTGCTCTTGCATCTCGTGGCTGTCTTCTATAACCATCCCGGCTGTTTGTGATGTCTTGCACGCGATCAAGCATGCACAATTTGTGCATCACAATAGTCTCTTCACTCAATTTCTGACTTGATGGCCCATGTATAGGCGAAATCTGTCAATATTGGGTGGTGGATAGTTGAGAGGAAGCCCCTATCCCGGCACCTGGATTGCTTCTGAGGCGGTCGGATAACCCTGGATTGAGGTCCTTGGCAGCCTTGTCAGCCTTGCCTAGATGCGCCTTATGCATACTTGATTATCGAACAAAGATGTAACGAGAACTGTGTCTTACTATCCTAGATTATGAACATTCCATGTCATTCAGCCGTCGCTTGACTTAAGCTGAGGTGTTAGAGGTTGATTATCTGATCTACCCGCGTCTCGGGAGCTATAGAATTGAAGTAAGGCCGAAGAGCATCAAGAACAATTAGGTTGATCTTAAACCCGAAGCTCGGATACAGAATATTTTTTCATGGCCGATGCGTATTCAGTTTAAAGGAAAGTTGCTGCAAGATGTTTAAGGTAATGGTTCATAAATCGATTTTTTTTGGGGCCTGTCCTGGCCTGGTTCAGATGTAGCGCTAATGGAAAAGTTGCCAGCAAATATTGCGAATTGGCCATCACCTCGCCGGAACAGCATACTGTTCGTAAAACACTTGAGGCGCGAAAGGCCCCTCGTACAACTCACGACTAGCTGTTTGACTTGGACAGACCTGCAAAAAAGCGTGACAAGAGGGCGTTCGCCACGTTCGTGGTTCCAACTTCAGCTGCTCTTCCCTCTGCATACCAAAAGCATGCTCTTAAATCAGCAGTCGCATTATCGAACTTACTATCGTTAGGGCATTGGCCTGTCACTTCGCATATCAAATGCGCGCGATTACATGGCAATGATTTAAGCGAACGGTCGAAGCTTTATGGTCAAATCGAGCATGAAACCGCGACGTAGTAGTAAGGTGAACCTTTGTCGATACTGACACAGATGAGTGAAAGCCGAGCAATCAACCCGCTCGACGCCGAAGTGCAAGGGAATTGTGTCTTAAAGCTTTGATAGATTTGTGCGGAGAGACCGAGCGAGCGCGGAAGCCAATATATTAAGATTGTCAACGTGTGCCTTACCATGCGTCAAATATATATGAAGCATCTCCGTCTCGAGTCTTCTTTGCTTGGCAGCAACCTTGCCAGAAATGCAGCTTGAGGACACTGAAATGATATCGCAACATCCCAGGCTAGATTAGCGAAACTATCACGACACAATCTTGAAGGGCCAATAGGCCATCCTGGGTCGTATTTGAATCATTCCTTGTATTGACGGGTATCACCTCAAATTCTTTGAACGAAGCACGGTCGCACCGGCGCCAACCTTCTAGCAATGTTTCCGTGCCACCGGTGTATTCTAGGTTTGGGCACTTGTGGCTGTGTCCTCTTCGCCGCAAGTAATACGAAAGGGAACAAAGATTCTAGACGTATAGATACTCTCCAAATGGCTTAGATAGCAGGCAACAAGCGTGAATAAACAGGCCACTTGCATATAATACCGTGAAGGAATTAACATGCTCTGCGGGCGCTAGTATGATATCAGTTAGCAATTGCAATTGAAGAGGAAGAAGCAGTCGATGACTCGGAGTATAGTATTCTGCGATAACTCCAGACATCTCTTTTTTTTTTTTTGTTCGCTTGAGCATGTGATTGCTGCATTAATCCAAGCCCGCGGACGTCACATCGCGGCGTTTACTGCAGTCACAGCCACGATGAGCACGCGAGACAAACGAGACTTTAGCGTCGGACTCGATTGTCTCGATGCATTAGTTATTCTCCGTATTTCCTGGGGCGGCTGAAGAGGAGAATAAGTGTGAATGGCCGCTTGCTGGTCAGTGCGAATGAATGATTGAGAGCTCGTATTTGCCGGTGCAACAATGCAAGTGCTTTTTATACATGAATTAGCTTAGCTACACGCCGATCCCGTATGGGATCCACTGGCGATTCTGACTCTGCAGACTCTGGCAGTGCGCCGGATTACTTCGTATCCTCTGCGTACAGCTTGCTTGCTTCTCTATGGCGAGATGGCACGGCTGTTCGCAGTGTTCACATGATGCTCAGACTTGCAACTTGGTATTGATAAGCTTGAGTATAAATAGCGGGCTACCGGTCCTCCTGGATATTGTTAGTTAGAAATTCTCTACAGAGTATTCGCCCAACCTTGTTCAGACACAGCCTTTTGAAGTTTCGTTCTCGGTCGGACTCTCACGTACTTCCACACCAGGTCCATCTCATACCTCATCTACACGATGCACGCCAGCCTCTTCCTCGCCAGTGTGGTAGCTCTAGCTAGCTCCACCAGCGCGCTCACCATTCGAAACAAGCACGTTGCTGATTTCCGTCTCTACGGGGAGGAAGGCTGCTCCAAGCAAAACCAAGGTGTATGGACAGTTATCGACGACGACTTTCGTCCCAACGAGTGCAAGAGCCTCAATGGAAGCCCGGCCAACTCGGTTCTCAACATCGACACAAACAATGGGTGCACCCGTACGTATCGCTCGAGAAAATTCCGATAGGATGAATTGACCTTCCTAGGAAAATAGCTAATTCCCCACTACAGTCACTTTGTACGAGGACAAGGCTTGCTCTCGAGCTAGCAAGAAGGACTGCTACCCCGGCCAGTGCTGCAATAGTGCATCCGGTTGGATAGCCTGGTCCATGAAGTGCTAGGCTAAGCCGAGTTGATGACTTGATGAATAATTTATTCCTTAGTTAATATTATGATGCATTTTGGATCGTGGGAGTTTGGTTACATTGGCTGTTTTGTGCATTTTCTTCATGGCTTTCGGCAATAGTCTATACGTGTAATCACAGCATCTAACGGAACTCGGCATAGCTTATATTAATAGAAAGTGGAAACGATGATGATTTCAGCCACCCATCTCCGGGGATACAGTTGTTGTTTTACTGATTACGTCCTCGCATGCTGACCGGTAGATGCAAGCCACTTCAAGCCTCTTCTCCATCCATTACGTGTGCGCTACCGTAAGCCTCAAGGACGAGAGAGAGTTCCACCCCAAAGTGTGAATCAGGTAGTTAGTTTCGGCATTTTCATTTCTCGATTACGAAATTCGATGCCCATCGAAGTGTTGGGCTGAAAATGAGCTTTTTCCACCGGTGTTGTCCCCTCAACGTGGGTTTCCCAAGAACAGCACGATTTGTGCTCTCACAGAACAGTATTCATGGCTGCGAAATAGTCGCACAGTGTAATGATTTGCAGACGTCCTTGTATCCAGCCATTAGTTTTCTTCTTCAAGCACATTCCATCAGCTGGCTCTCCGTCGCCACGTAACCCGAGATAACAAATCCTGACACGAGGCTTGCGTCGGCCCCAACCGTTGGCCGACAATGCATCTAGTGTGACACTAAATGCACTCGCCGTCCTGGTTCACAAGTCCGCGGCTCTGTAGATTCGTCGAGGCCTCCGATTGCGGGACATAGGCGGGTAGGTGGCGCTGAATCTGAACGCACGTTGCCGTCCCGCGAGGCTGCCCTGGAGCTGGGGCTGATTAAGAACGCCTCTTTTACACTACACGATCATGACTTGACTCGGCTGATAGCGATAGAATAACGAGGCACATGGAAACGAGAAGGCTGGATTCAAAAGAGGCTATGTTTTGCGATAGTTATTCTTGGCTTTCGGGGGCCAAAGATCGTGACGTGTTGAGAGCAGCTAGCCTGACAGGAGTGATATATATAAATTGGTGTTGACCTGCTTTTAATCAAGTCTATGTTCCTCGGAAATAAACATCTATTTCCATTATATTCAACACACCCAGGCTGATTCTTAGTCCATCATTTGTTGTCGTTTACTACACGTGCCTTTGGAGTGAAACAAAAATCTAACACCATGAAGGGCCTTGTCATCCTCGCTGTGGCCACCGGCTCGCTAGCCAGCATTCTTGACGCACCAGGCTTTGTTAAACGTGATGTTTCTACATCCACGGTTGGCGATACTACTAGTCAGACTGACACGGTGACTATCTCTCAGCCTACTTCTTCTACAGTCGAAGAGACCGGGACATCTACAACTCAGGCTACCATCACGGACGTCGCTCTATCGACCATCAGTGTACCCATCACAAATATTACCGCTACTTCGGTCCCCAACAGCATCTGGGCTTCAAACAGCACTTCCCCTACCTCTACCCCTTCAATCACTGTGACCGCCGGAGCTGCCGTCAACGTGTACGCTGTCTCGGGTATTCTTGGTGGCTTGTTCGCTGCCCTAGCCGCTCTTTTGTAGTTACACTTAGTGTGGAAGTCAAGTACGTGCGGCACGTTCAACCTGTGCCTTACGTGC
The DNA here is from genome assembly GCA_000729835.1 of Atkinsonella hypoxylon. NCBI lineage: Eukaryota > Fungi > Ascomycota > Sordariomycetes > Hypocreales > Clavicipitaceae > Atkinsonella > Atkinsonella hypoxylon. The sequence continues at coordinate 68,273 of JFHB01000052.1, read as the reverse complement.
AGAGTGGCATACATTGAGGAATGAATGTTTAGTAGCAAGAAAGGAAATGATTGAAGTCTATTCAGACGCAGAGACGAGTTGTTATGGGATAAATAGGCTAATGAATTTTCGTGGCGTTTCAAAAGGCAAATACTTAGCGTTCTACCTTCATCCAGCTGTGCAGAACTGAGTTTACTAGACGGCAATCGCATACTGCAAATGCAGATCCTTATTTGGACGTCGGGTATGAAGTCCATGCTCTTGATTAGCACTACATATTGCGACATGCAGTTACGTCGCACCTTCCTTTTCCTACCTGGATTTTTTCTCCGCCCTTCAATCATCTCCATCACATGAGGTTATGCAATCTGCACACAGACCTTGCCGAAATGCTGACCAGACCACTGATACTCATACGCCTCCTTAACTCTTTCCAAATCGAACACCTTTGGATCCACGACTGGCCTCAGGTTGTCGGGATTAGCCTCAATGGCCCGGCACATGTCCTCCATGTGCTGCCTGCTCCCAACCAGAATGCCTCTCGTGGTGCAGAGGTTCTTCAGGCACTCAATGAAGCCAGGCTGATCCTTGGTGTAGCCTCCGACGAAACCAATAATCGTAATAATGCCAGAGATCTTGATGGCCTTCAAGCTTTGCTCCATTGACTTGGGGCCCGCAACCTCGACGACGTGGTCGACGCCAACTCCGCCAGTCAGCTTCTTGGCTTCTTCTCCCCATTGGGGATTCTCCTTGTAATTGATGATGTGGTCGGCACCAAGCTTCTCCAGAAGCTCGATCTTGTCGTTTGATCCGGTTGTCGCGATGACTCTGGCGCCGGCTGCTTTGGCGAACTGCAGAGCGAAGATGCTAACGCCTCCGGTGCCTTCGGTGAGGACCCATTGTCCAGGGGCGACATGGTAGTCAGTCGCGCCGTACAGGGCATTCCACGCGGTGACGCCGGCACAAGATAAGGTGGACGCCTCAATATCGGTGAGGTTAGATGGTTGCCGGACGAGGCCCTGTTCATTGAAGGCACCGACAGATCGGAAAGTGCCATTTCGTGAACCGCCAAGGCCAGAGTTAGCACTTGTCTGCGTCAGAGGACCACCGATATGTTCTTGGCTGAAAAGAGTGACCACCTTGTCGCCAGGCTTGAAGCGCGTCACTTGCTTGCCGACGGCGATGATTGTCCCGGCACCGTCTGATCCGGGAATGACGTTGTCTAAGACGTGAAAAGGGTATTTGCCTTGGGGAATTATGAGGTCGCGGTACTGTGAAGCATAGAGGTCAGCATTAGCTCATGCAGACTTGGTACCCTGATCAAGCCCGTTCGAAACAATCATGGGGTTTATCTCACATTAAGCGAAGCAGCGTGGACTATTCGTGCAGCAGGTCAGCACATTGTCGATTGAGTGTCACTGGTACTATGCACCCACGTTTGACAAGGACCTCGCTATGTCCCAGTTCGGGAATCACCTGCTCTGAGAATTTGAGGGCGTCGAAGCCCTCCTTACCGTCATGAGAAGAGACGTTCCACTGCTTGGTGGCTTTGGGGATGTTCTGAGCCATGATATGATGTAAGGCAGAGAAGGGACTATGGAACAGCCGCTATAATCTTGCCTTTTTTTTTTGTGCCTCCTTTGGACACAACGCCGCGGATGCCCAGGGTCCTTGCTTGCTTTTAAGTTAATTTTGCGGCGCCTCCGGGAGCTCCCGGCTAAATGTTATCATTAATAAGCTACAACGGCAGCTCAGTAGTTGATACATTGGGATCGGCAAAGATATCACGTCATGAACGGGTTTTTTCCCCTCTGACGTATGTCGTGGGGTCTTACGTCTCATGATGTCGTCCATTCAGGACTGTTGGATGGAAGAATCGCGGCACTAGCCCGTTCCAGCCCGTTCTTGTTTTTTTTTTTTTGAGATGCATTGCGGGGGTCATGATGATATGGGTATTTCTTTCTCGATGCCACCTTGGGGTTTGAGCTTGGCCCGATTTGAGTATCCCATCTCCGATGTTGTTGGGAGAGTGTCATTGAAGAGTTGTCCAGTTGCTTATCCATCAAGCATTCAATTCAGTAAGCGGTTTAACTTTTGGTTCAATCCACGTGCTGATAATGGTCAGGTCCACCCTGGCGGTCAAGTCACAGAGGCGCAGCTAAGTTCAGGGCGATTGAGCGTTAGAGGACCTTTAAAGCGTCGAAAATATGTCTAGTTGCCAGTTGGTTGCCACGATGTCACTCTACAGCGGGCTTGGAGGCGCAGAGCATCTTGTCACAGTCTGGTCTGTGATGCAAATGCACCGTGCTCCAAAGCGACTGCATCAGGTGGAGAGGGCAGCTGAAGCCACCTTTGCTCAAGCTCGGGCAAATTACACTAGGTGATTCTGCTGCGTAGTTTATTCTGAACGATTCAAAGGCAGCACTGAATAAGCAGGGCTCAATACCGTCACAGTCAACAACGACACATCTGGACCGGGCGGAGGAGCAGACATATTAAGATACACACAGTAGGTTTCACTTGAACTTCACTTTCACTTTCACTCTCACGTGTCTTCGTCGCCTCTCACAACTCACCACTCACCACTCACCACTCATCACTCATCACTCATCACTCATCACTCATCACTCATCACTCATCACTCATCACTCATCACTCATCACTCATCACTCATCACTCATCACCGCTCACTCACACTGTCTCACTCACCCCTTTACTTTTCTCACACTCAGTTGCTGTTCACTCAATGGCATCCAATCCGACATCACAAAGCGCGTTCCACGTTACACTCTCCCCCAGCTCCGGCACACCATCGTCATCATCATCAGCAGCAGCAGCAGCAGCAGCCCAGCCGCGGCAGCCCGCATCTCCCATTTCCACACCCGCAAGCCGCACTGGCATCGTTGTATTTTCGGGAGGCAGCGCTGCCAATAATCTTGTTGACGTGTTTGAGCGCGTACGCGAGGCCAACAAGACGACGCTGAGCTACGTGATACCCATTTCCGACAATGGCGGCAGCACAAGTGAGATCATCCGCGTGTTTGGTGGCCCCGGTATGTGAAGCTTGACTCGACTTGATGATTTCTGGGGCGACTTTAACCGCAAAGGCAAGTTGAGAACAGAGCGAATCTGACTCGTGCACACAGGAATCGGTGACGTCCGCTCACGACTTGTGAGGCTCATCCCGGATAACAATGTGCCCGAAACAATTGCCATCAAGCACCTGTTTAATCATCGTCTTGCCAAGACCTACGACGCAGCCCGGGCAGAATGGTTCGAGATCCTCGAGGCAACGCACCCCCTCTGGACTGACATCTCATCGCCCAAACGGGAGCTCATCCGTTCGTATTTGAACAGCTTCAACTTAGAGGTCATCAAGCGCATGAGGCCCAGCAGTCGGTTCGACTTTTCCAAAGCCAGCATCGGCAACCTTTTCCTGACCGGGGCGCGCCTCTTCACGGGCAGCTTTGAAGCGGCCATCTATCTCCTGAGTTCGATCTGCGCCGTCCCCGATCGCATCTCTGTTCTCCCTGCCATCAACACCAATTTTGCACACCACATCGCCGCGGGCTTGCAGGACGGAGCTGTCATCACGGGACAGAATGACATCTCGCACCCGAGCTATCCTACCGCTGCTGTCCCAGGCGTCGGTGTCATTGCTCCAACGACGGGCATGCAGACGCCCGCCATGTCGGCTAGCCAAGAAACGGAGGAACACGACCGGATCGAAGACGCCAATCTTCCGGGCTCACTACCTGCGCTCAGAAGGCCGGCGATTGCCTTTTCCAAGGAGGAGGATGAGGACCTCCCGTCGCGGATCGACAGGATATGGTACATCAACCCCTATGGCCAAGAGATACGCATCCCTGCCAACCCCCGCGTTCTAGACGCCATTCAGACTTCCTGCACGGTCATATACAGCATTGGCTCCCTATTCACCTCGTTGATACCGAATCTAATCCTCAAAGGTGTTGGAGAAGCCATCGCCAGCCCCATGGTTCGAAACAAGATTCTCATCCTGAACGGCACAACAGATCGCGAAACTGGACCCTCAGACAATCCGTTCTCGGCGCTCGACTTTGTGGCTGCTATTGCGAACGCCTGTGCCAGCTCGAGAGGTTGGCCGGCGCCAGATGAGGATGAGTACTCTTCCTACGTCACGCATGTCATTCATCTTGAGGCGTCGACGTCCCCGAACGTGGAGAAGGCCAGGTTTGCGAAACTGGGCATAGATACGCTGAGACTGTATGGTCCCAAGGACGAGTATGGGCGCGGGGGCAGATATGATGCTACGGCATTAGGACAGACGCTTGAGACGATTGTTGGGAGAAAAGACGCCAGGCCTGATAGGAGCCGGAGAAATACTCTCGTTGGGTGATCTGATTTCAGAAGCTATAATCGATCTATAAACGAGTATCGAACGTGGAGGACCCGTGTGGGTTGAAATATGTGTGTATATCCATCGCAACAGCCCAGCCAGCCTATCCTGCCCGGAATTTAATATGACGTCGGCTTAGATCCTTCCTCTCACACCAGAAAAACAAAGCGGGGGCGCATAGAAGTTCGATTAATTCAGCATGAGAAGGAGAATCAAGGCCTGATGTCCCGTTTCCTCAACGCGCAGGCTGAGTTTCTCGTCCTCATCCTGTCTCTCCGATATCACCCACTAAACAAAAGGTATGCCATCACCACCGGCCACGCAGTTGACAACAGCAAAGCCATCAGCACCGACCCTACATCCATACGTTTCTTGTCGGAAGGCCCCTTCCAACGATCGATGAGGGTGCATGCCGTGAATATCATGGCACAAGAATTCAAAACGAGCCCCCAGATAGTAACGAGCAGGATATCCGCATGCCGATCGGCTGGGCTGAGCACATCCTTGGAGGTGTCGGGCTCAAACTTGGACGATAGATTATTGCCCATTCTGAAGACGTCGCTCTCTCCTTTAAAGCCAGCCTCTCCAGTATAACGGATTTGAGTATGCAAAGTATATTACTTCGGGTTGTGAACGAGAACGAGCGTCCAGGAAGGAATGGGAATTGACCAGCAACGTATTACATGCAATGCTTTCGTCTCGCCAGCGAGGCTTTCAGGTGATAAGTTCTCGTCCCACGATATCCCAGCTCGTAAATGAAGAATAATGGACGCCCGATGTGCTGCAAGCAATAAACGGCGGCAAAGGACTAAATTAATACCGAGGAAGACAAGTCTAAGAACCTAGCAATGAAAAAGAGAGCGAGACTTTTCAACCAGTGATAGGAACAATCGGACAGGACTGAAAATACCAAGCCTGCCCAGCTCTTGGCAAACTGTTTCAAACCAGTGCCGTGCTATCCCACACCCCGGCCCCCGATCTTTGACATGGTGACTACTCACACTAGCCGCCCTCCGTTCTACGCAGCTGCGCGGTTTGACCATAAATAAGGGCGAATGATTTGGCAGTACGTACGTCCCGTTGAGTGCGGCAAGGCGGCAACTAGCTGGTTGATGGGCTCCACTTGCGCACAATACACATGAGATACCTCAGATTATACTATTATCGTGGATCAACCTCTAGCTCCAAGTATGTCACGGTACATTTACTTTAGTGAGATCTTCGTACAAGTATGTACTATCGTCCTCAATGCTATTCCATTGGCCAACAGGCTGATTCGTGACCTGGCTGACGCCCTATCGCACTTGAAGGGATAATCAGGATGCCGCGCTCCACGAGAATAAGGGCTGGTATCAATGTGTGCGGCTCTATTCCGTAGACGTCGCAGACTGGGGCAGGAAACCACCGTTCCGGATGACGACGTCATACAAATTCGGGTTGGTGAGAATCCACCCAAGGTATTGACAGATTAATCCAGCACTCAGCACCAACCCCGTGTGTGCCGAGAGCTCGGATTAAAGTGTCACCCGCGCGCCACCTCCTCAGCGAAAATGCAAAATGCAAAACTGGCAATGAGGACGTGCGAAAGGCAAAAAGAAAAGCCTCGTTTGATCCCGTTCATCTTGCTGAAGCACACGGATCAGCTTGTCGGACCGTCGCTTGCCGCACCGAACACATGACGACGCTCTCGAAAGTTACACGACAGCTTGCCAAGGGCATTGTTCGAACCATCTCGCCAGGTTGATCATCCGGGCTGAGTTTTAGAACGAACCCTGCGAAACGATGCGGCTGACAGTGGCAGCAAGACACTGCAGACGCGCCATCACGTCTCTGGGGACCAAGACACTACTTTCGCGCCCTCGCGCCGCCGGCTCATTGTCTCCAGCAGCGCAGAGGCGGCGCCTCAATTCTAGTTCCGTGACAGAAAGGACTTCTCATCTCGCCTCTTCGCCATCCAGGAACACCATGGACGCTGATCTCAAAGCCCTCGTGTCGCCGTCATTGCTCCATGAGATTCAAGACTTCTGGTTTCCGCATGCAACGCAGGAGTCATGTATTCTAGCCAAGCAAGAGCACATCTTGCGCTGGTTCAGGGGCGGCGAAGCTCTAGATCGAGCCTGCACGTAAGTAGTACCAGACAATCACCGTCCATGATCCCATCTGTATTTCACACCGGAAAAAGGAGAAGAGTTTGCGCCGCTGCTAACATGTACCCATCGCCAACGGCAACCAAGTGAGCGATTTCTCCAGACGCTCGAAGGCCTCCGGAAGACAGGTCCCAAATCGGGCACAGCCCTCCTTGAAGCTATCCAGCCGACGCGACCTTGTGACTGGATGAGACTACTGATCCTACTGGATCAAATTCCACGCAACTGTTACCGCGGCGCATCCTCGGCCGTTGTATTCAACGAGTTTGACCCCATTGCGCGGGCCGTCGCCCACGAGGCTCTGCGGCAGGGCATCCCGGACACGAACCCGGAGATTCGATGGCAGTTTGCCTTTCGAACATGGTTCTACATGCCTCTCATGCATTCGGAGCGCATGGCCGACCACGACCTCGCGCTGCAGGCATTCAAGCGGCTCGTAGCCGATATCGAAGCCTTGGCGGACGAGCAGGCAGGAGAAGCTGGCGGCGACGCATACCGCGACCGGGCTTCCAAAGTAGTGCGCGAGGATGCACAAGGCGCCAAGAGGCTTGCGCTTACGAATTTGGAGTTTGAGCAGAAGCACGCGGATATTGTACGGCGGTTCGGTCGGTATCCTCATCGGAACCTGGCTCTGGGGAGGGATCCCACGGCTGAGGAGAGGGAGTATCTTGAGAATGGAGGCGAGACGTTTGCCGCATGACTGGACTCGAACCACCTGGATATGCAAGTTGGATTTTTGTACACTATCTATCTATCTATCTATCTATCGTTCACCGCTGGCATTTCCACTTCTGCGTCAGTCAATCGACACTCCAAGCCCGTTCCGTCTAGACTCCAATCCATGCCAATTACAAGTGCAGCCATGACATAGCCACTTGAACGAAGCCTTGACACCAGATGCAGCTCCCGACTTCTTCCGGACCAAGATGTCCATCGTCTAGGTGCCCATCTCGGCAAGGATCATCCGACCACTCCATCGCCGCCTGCAAGATTGCCGTCCGGAAAGCCGAAAGCCGAAACCCCATGAAACCACGTTCGTCCCGCCCATCCGAACATCATCCTCCCACCATCAACATCCTCAAGAACGCACACACTCACCCCCAAAAAATAAAATAAAAGATACCAAAATGGTCAGCACGCGCTCCTCCTCCCGCTCCGCTTCCCTCGACCCCGACTCCTCCCCCGCCTTGCGCCCAAAGCACAAGCCCGTCGCCGCGCCATCCCCCAAGCGCCGGTCCAGCAAATCCAGCGCGTTCCAGCACACGCCCACCTTCTGGACCCTAGTCTGGATGAGCATCTCCCTGCCCCTCGTCATATGGGACACAGGCTACATCCTGGGCAGGCCGCACACCATGGAGGGCGGGTTCGCCCACTGGCCGCTGTGGGCGCCGTACAAGCTCTACGCCGCGGTGGACTACATCTACGGGTGGAAGGCGGTTCACGAGAAGAACGGGTTTTCCGCCGCGCAGGGCGTCTTGAACGCGGTTGAGACGGGCATGTACTTGGGGTACTTGTGGCTTTGGTATTCCGCGGGCGAGCCTGCGCCGAGTGGGAAGAAGGTTGTTTCGGGACGGCCGGGTGCACTATCTCTGCTGGTCGCGTTTAGTGCCGCCGTCATGACGTTAAGCAAGACGGTGCTTTACGGTGCGTTTTAACACTTGGTCGTCATCCCTTGTCTTCACGCTTGCTTTATGGGACATGTCATTGTTGACGCCACCAGGGTTGAACGAGTACTTCTCCGGCTTCTCCAACATAGGCCACAATGACCCCCTAAGCCTGATTTTCCTATGGATCATCCCAAAGTGAGTCTCTTGCTCTGCAATCGGAACCGTTCACCCTCCCTCATGCACTTTTACCATTCATCTTTCGTTTCAACATCAAGCTGACATCCTCAGCGGCGCCTGGCTTGTCGGCTCGGCGTACATGATTGTCTCGATGGGCACCGAAATCCTCGACAACTTGGAGGACACGGCCCGTGCAAAGAGTGAGTAAATGGTGTTCAGCTTCCGAACATACCTGAGGCGGACGAGCTATATCATTTGGGGGCTTGGTATCACGCCGGATGGGCCCTGCGAGGACCCATCATTCTATATGCCGAGCTCTGCGTAATGATTACGAGTATATATGATTTACTACAGAATTACCCCTGTAGTTGAGTTTCATTATACCTATTTGACCGCTTCAATGGTTCGGAGCCGCTTTCTCGAGTCAAGATATCATGATAACAATATTCTTCCGCCAGCATCAAATTATTCTATTTTCGTCTGGTATAACTAGTCTATATGTGAAGATGCACCGCGCAATCTTGCGCGTCGTCGTGTGTGAAGCATGCGCAGCACGCAGGGGTATCATCCATAACATAACAGATTGCCGGGTATTACAGATATAAAAGGAAACTTCTGAAAAATGAGTGAATAGGCGCGCTAATATGCTCATATGCAGTCCTGGGGCTGGAATTGACAATGCATTAAGACGGAGAAGAAGGAAATAAAAAAGGACGTTGCCGCGCCACGCTGATTGTTGTAAAGGATGTTGTGCTCGACAGTGATTTTATCAATCATTTAGCCTCGGTGAGGCCGCCGAGGTCAGCATACTGCTCCCAAGCATCACCGCCTCCATTACCCGCTTCTTCAGGATCTTTGCCGTCCAGAAATGCCTGCATGGCAGACCAATCGCCCGAGTCCCGGGATAGAACATACAGCTCCTCATCCACATCATCTTCTCGAATTGGCTGCGGCATAGGCTGGGACTGCGGCAACGACCCGGGTCGCTTGAGGTCCGTCTGCACCACAGGACGACTGAGAGTTTGTCCGCCCTGACGTTCATGATCTACAAAGTGGCCAAAGGTCTTTGCCGCATAATAATAGCCGTCCAGAGCAGTGCTCATGGGCCGTCGTTTCACTGCCTTGGGCGGAGAAAGCGTCGTTGCAGTGGGTGAGCTGGGCGAGGTGTACATAACGCTGCTTAAATCCCTGTGGCTCCAGCGACGAGTATAGGTCGGCATTTCCAGAGACGCATCCGTCACAAGAGGGGAACTCAGTGATGACTCCAGAGTTTCTGTCATGCTGACCCAACTAGGAACCGTGCTGATATTGCTTGACCCTGTCCCTGCCTCTGACGCTGTTGAGCCACTTCGGTGGGCAAGCACGGTTGGTTGCGCAGGCTGGGGCATGGTGGTATCTGGCTCCATGCATACTTGGTTGGTGCCATTACCATAACCATGTACGACTATCTCGTGATAGACGGACTTGCTCGAGCTTACTGATGCCGGTGCAGAGACAGATGGTGTTCTTTGCAGTCGCCGCACTGATCTTCGAAGGGTCGAGCTTCGACTCAGTGATTGCCTCATTGAGTTGGTGCGTTGCACTACCACTTGACTGTCTGGCGGCAGAGAGGCTCGCCTCGACTTAGCTGGCAGCCGAACGTCTTCTTTGTGTGTGATGGCGAAGTAATCAATGTCGGGTTGAATTTCGAACTTCTTGGGAGCAGGTTCTGACAATGGCGCTTCGAGCTCGTTCCGACTCCGAGGTAGCCCACCTGGGAGCTGATTATTCTCCCATGGAACCTTCGTATTTCTGGCTATTGAGACAACGTAAGTCGCTTTCGAATCGTCTGGCACGCCTTCTGGGCGCTGAGTGGCATTCTGCAGTGTCTGATGCACAGCATAGATCAATATCCATCGTATTTTGCGGCCATCCACCAAGGATACCTTTTCGTCTTTATCCAGATTCCTTGGCGCAAGTGCGCAATCCTCCTCGAAGTTTCTGTAGGCTTTGACCAGGCTGTTGTCGAAGAAGTCCTCCTTCCAGTTTGACGCTTTCACGAGAGACGCATGGTTCACTTGACGGTCGTCATTTCGATGCTTCGATATTCGAGGTAGCCATGACATGCGTCTTGTCCGTCGACTCTGTTGTTCTTGGTGTGGCAACTTGGGCAATGGGTGCTTCAATGACTCAAACCCGCTTCTTGAATCGAATGATTGAATGAGCTGCAACGTACAGATGCCACCCACGGCAACTGACGGCATCGCTTCCGACGAGCTATAGCTCTCGTCAACCAATAGATTATACAATGCTTTAAAATCTCGTGCCATCGCACGGTGGGTGCAGCCGTCAAAGGAAAGCGGTGGATAATAGCCCAGATTGGTACTATAGAAGGAGAGCAAGAAGCTTCTAAAGTGCTCCATATGAGTTCGGACGCCAGCGGGAATGCCCAGGTACGACTTCGAGAGTTCCTGATCCAGGAAGTTATTCAACATGGTGGATGTTTTCGTCAACCTCGAGTCCAGCTCATCTTTAGCATCACACATGAGTTTCCGCGTCGCTAGACTCACATGCTGCAAAAGTCCGCGTCAGCTTCAGTCTCTCAGAAAGGCACAGAGGAGTCGGTTCTTTCCCCAACAGCATCGCACATCTATACAGAATTCGACACATACCTGGTAATCTGGTCTCGTGGCAATAGCGTCGCTCACACCGACACAATGAGTCAAGGCTTGAAGATAGAGCGTCTTTAAGAGAAATGTCTCTGCTAGGCGCAAAACAGCCAACGCGTGATCCGGCTGATCTGCGAGGCATAAGTAACCCTGTTCGTCAAGATAATCCACGAGATCTGCAACGTTATTAATGGTACCACCAGATCGATACTCATGCATGCATTCAAGAAGTCCGACCATCGCTTGACCCAATGTTTCTCCCACGAGCGATCCCTTAAGCACCCATGCGAAAAAGTTTCTCAGTAATAGCTGATGACGCTGTATTTGTTTCTGATGTGCGCCTTGCGGTGGTGGAATAAAGAGCTCAACTGTCTGCTCTGGGTTAGATCGATGCCACCTTTGAATTTCGCCAGGGCTTCGTCCAAGCCTGGAACTGTTATCGGCAGGACGGATGACCAGGAATCTTTCAATCAGGGCGTAACATTTGCTCGCAAGAAGTGATGAAAAGGGTAATCTGAACGAGGCAAAATATTTAGTCGGAGGCCCCCTACGAACATCGTTGTAGTTGTGCAGGTAAATCAAACAGTTTCCATCGCGGGTGAACAGCTCAGGGTCCTGCTATGAAACAGAGTCAGATGCGCTCGTCGGACAACTAGCATGAGGTATTCAGGATAGATATGTGAAGCACATTAGGAACTTGCGCGGGCACCAGATAGGTTCGGGATTTACCTTTTCTAGATTATCCCAGCTTGTGCAAATTTGCCTTGCTCCATCCCATCGCTTTAATCCCATGGACGTTAACGGTTTCAAGCTGGTGTCAGAGCGGGTGGTGGCGATGGTGGCATCAAAGCAAGTCCTCAATCCATAATTGCGGTTCCCTGATCGACTGCTCGCAGTCGAAGCAGCCTCCACCTGTGACGTGTGTGAATGCATAATTGCTGGGAGGTTTTAGTTTATCGACAGTGCAAGTTCATGACGATGGGGTGCGTTGACGATCTAGGACGCGGTAAAGTTGTCGTCATCCGGTCTCCGTACAGCGAGTGATGCAATGCCAACTTATTGATCTTGTCGTGTGATCAGCGCTTCCCTCCGCATTGCCATTTCTGCAGTTTCTCGGTTTCTCAGTCCAGGACAAATTGATGTTCGTGCCTGCACGTCTGCAAACCCTTGCGACTCCAGTGAGCTCGGTCGGGAATTCCACACTCCGAAAGCACTGGTGATGGTCTAGAACCAATATCCAGGGAGAAACCGGCTTCGACAGGATCGCGGCATGGCTGGTGACAGGGCAGGGCGGCCGCCTTTATGATACATTTATTACGGAGTAGGATTGACCATCGGGAATACGCTGGGTACTCCATAACTAGCGCTGGTTCAGATGAAGGTTATGCACATTCCCAACAAGGACATGGACATAGACGTAAGTGGCCGGAATTTGCTATCATCGACTGCGCAGGGCAATCGCGACACACTGGCCCACGCTGTCTTACTTGATTAGCGTGCAAACGGAAAGCTAAGGTATCATGAGCCATGAGCTAGCCATGAGCTAGCCTCCCTCCACCACGTCCATGGCGTCCACGGCTGGCTTGCAACACCAAAGTTACTCCTTCAGCAACATCGGGTAACCCGATTTCAAAATAACTGGTAGGCAGAGTCTCGGCTCAAACCGAATTGGAGCTTTCGGCCCTTTTTTTTTTTTTTTTTTCCTTTCTTGTAGATTTCTTCTCATCTTCACTTCACTCCGTTCTCTCGAGAACAAATTGCTTTCTTGACCTCTGGACTCCAAAACAAGTGTTTACAGGAAGCGATCCACATCGGCGAGCTTGTGCATATTGCAGGGGTACAGTATGATGAGCTATTCGACGCTAGTCAAATGCCCGTTCGGCCAACAGTGCAGGAGTGGCCATACGCAAAAACATTCTCGCGACTACGGCAGACCAGGGATCAGCTCACTTTTTTGGGTGGAAGCACAACAGGCATGGCGTTGCCTTTCCGTCATGATCTTGCTGGAATCAAGTTCCAGTTCGTCGTACTCCGCAGTTCCCGGTTTTTTTTCCTGCTTCTGCCAGTCATTCAACTCAAGATAAGAGCGGAATCATGTTTCCCTGCCGTGTGAATTGGACCTGCGCGCAGCGGTTGGGAGAGTTCCGAACGGCGATCTCCTCAAAAAGTTTCGTTGGGTAGCAGCAAATGACGAATTGACGACTTGCGGCTCTCCCCGTAGCCAAGGCCAAAGAACGCAAGTCTGAACTTAGCTAGCCCTGCAGGACGCACCAGCACCAGCAGGCCCGCAATGCTGAGACGCTATTAAGCCGTGTTCGAAAGGCCCAGGGGTTGAGAAATGGAAATAATAAAATGGAAGACCTCATTCCCCTGCAGTTCTGGGGCCTCAGGCAACACGCGACCCATACCATTCCAGATACATGCTGAGTACCTCTATCCCTCCTCCAGAACACGCCATGGTTGCACATATGCAATGTACCTTTGTGTGCTCCGTATCAGAAAATTCCTGAGAGTTTGACGTTCCCATTCCCTTGGTACCGAGCTGGCTCCGACCCGGTACCGACAAGAATTATAACCCGGTCAATATCTACAGGAACTTCTTCTAGACATGAAAGAACTAGCCATCGTCCTAGTTACAAAGAGCTATATTACACGTCAAGCAGTTCCTCCAATGAGCAAAGATCACTCGAGGCTCAACGTCACTCAAGATCCCCGCCTAAGCCAGGGTTTGCGGAGCGAAGATATAAATGTTGATACGTGCCTCTAATCCATGCTAGTCCTCATTGGCCCACATCCCGCACGCGACTTGCTTGAGAAGAATGCTAAGGGGGTTTCCCAACCCTTCATATATAATACACAGCTCTAGGCGGAGTGTCTCCGTGTCGGTTATGAGTAGAACAAAGATAAGGCTATTGCCGGAGACACAAGATCACTCTTAGCCAGCAGCCTGCCAACAAAGAGCATCGAGTATTATGGCTACTCTACTTTAAGAAACGGATGACGGATGTGGCTAAATAGGAGTAGGAATTTCGCTATTAGAGGTGAGCCCACTGATAATTACATTAGCTTCGGCATCATCGGTACGGTCTGGTTCTCAACCGACTATGAATTTCCGTCTCGAGTAATTATGCTGCTCTTCGTCAGTCATAAATGAAAGGGTACCTGCGGGGACAACTTAAGACGTTTCAGCAACAAATCCCAATTGCGTCACGCTCCCATGCCTAAGCAGTGATAATAACGGGTTGCCGAAAGCGTAAAGGCTTCCTGGAACGTAAAGCTGCAGATTGTTAGTCACTAATATGCGGGGCACAGCTCTTCATACCAGCATTCGTACCTGACCGGCTGATGACAGCCTTGTGCCTTGTCCTGTGAGGTCATATTCAAAGATATCCCCATGGCGTTCATCATGCTTGCTCCGCCCCTTGAGGCATGTCAGAAACTGGGGTGCAGCAGAACTGATAAGGGCGGACATGGGGCAATCCAGAATTGCCCGCAAATTTGGTCTTGGGCATGCTGCGTGGCTTCATTGCGGTGTGACATCTTCTGCAATGTCTTCTGTCCAATTCGGTCAAGACTTTCCGTAGATCAAATTTGCAGCGTCATCTTCAGCAGAAAGGGAAGGAAATTAGCCCCGAAAGAAAAGAAACACCAAACTCATTCGGTCGATTTGCCGCGTAATATGATAATGCCATGGCCAGTCTTGATGACAAATTGTCAGTAGCCACCTATCGTAATAGGTACATAAGTGGCACGCGTAGTGGCAGTTGGCTGAAATATTCATCCAGCTCCAAATTGTGATGGTGGAGATGCAATCTGTGAGAAAGTTGGCGTTGCGCCACGCTAGAAGCGCTAGAAGAGCGCAGACACCCCACCATCTGGGCGCGCAGTCACCTGACGGTAGCTCACAGTTCACCAGTCCTAATTTGAGGCTTTTGCTGAGTCAAAGTACACAGGTCCTTAGTCTTGGCCGTTTGGTCCCGTAATACCTCAGGGTCCAGGAATGGAAACCGGCGAAGAATCGATTGACAAGCACTCGCCTAGTCGGGGTCAGAGATGTGTTGGAAATGTCGCAGCAAATGCCGTACACTTTTATCCAATGCCCCTGCTCGGATTCATCCGCCACTGATATTGGCAATCTCTCGGGCGAAGAGCTAGAAGAGAACGACGAACGCACCTTTGACCCTCGTGCCCCGCGCTCCAACTACAGCCTCTATCCTCTGGAACATCTCCTGTACTGCGAAGATTGCCAGCAGATCCGTTGTCCAAGATGTGTGACAGAGGAGATTGTCACCTATTATTGTCCAAATTGCCTGTTCGAAGTTCCTAGCAGTAACTTGCGTAGCGAGGGCAACAGGTACCTACAAGAGCTGCGGGATCGCCCTGGAGAAAATGCCAGCTGACATGATCACAGGTGTACGCGAAGCTGTTATCAATGTCCAGTCTGCATTGGCCCGCTACAGGTCGGGTCTTTGCAACCCGCCTCCGAGACGAATGTGCCCACGTCGGAAGGACAACAAAGCACAGCTGGCGGGCCGTACGCGCTCTTCTGCCAGTATTGTAACTGGTCATCGACCGAGATCGGCATTGAATTCGATCGACCGAGCGGCATACACTCGCAATTGACCAAATTAGACAATGGCGGTACGCCGAAAATCACAATAAGGGATGTCAAGGAGAGGCGGAAAGAGAACCCGGACGAGCCATCTATATCAGACGAACAAGTTGATCGAGACTTGCAATTCGCCAGTCTCAGATCTTTCTACCAGGACCAGCTCACGGATGCGAACGCCTCGTTGGGCGGTATGCCGTTACATGACAGCATTGGGTTTTCGTCACCAGCAGCCTTATCGAGAATCATGTCCCTGTATACCGGCCGAGGTCATGTGGCAAGACTACAACAGGGTCCAACGGATATTATGCGCGAAGCATTGACCACAGAAGAAGGGCTCAAACGAGCCGAACTGGACGAATCTGCCAAGGTGAAAAAGATGATAAATGGAGGCTGGGGCACCACAACATCTGCAGAGCAACGCATAAATCAATTATCGTCAATGCGCTTCCAAGATCAGCTACGACCAGTTCCTTACCTTCTCCGTACGAAGCGCTCAAAACGTTGTCCCGCTTGCCGCCATATCATTTCCAAGCCAGAACACAAAGTGACTACAACAAGATTCAAAATTCGGTTGGTAGCAAAGTCTTATATACCATCCATCACTGTGCGGCCCATGCTGCCAACTGCTGCACCAGTACCTGTCACATCGCGACCTGCTACGAATGAGGAAGCTCCATTGACGCCCCTGAAGCCATATCAGTACATCTTGACGTTCAAAAATCCACTTTTTGAAAATATCAAGGTGACCCTTGCCACGCCAAATTCCACCCCAGGGCGGTTTGCCAGTAAAGTCACCCTGTTGTGTCCTGAATTCGAAGTAGACGCGAATATTGACATGTGGGACGATGCTCTCAAGGATGCTGCGCGGGATTCACGGCGGAAGGGAGATGGTGCAGGCCAAGGAGATGCTGCTAAGATCTGGGAACGAGGCCGTAACTGGGTTAGCATTGTGCTTGAAGTTGTCCCAGCATCCCTGCGACCGGAGAATCGAAATATCCTAGGAACAGGCGACGCTGATAGTGACGATGGTCCACTCGAGGAAGACGAAGACATTCTGGAGATACCCATGTTTGTACGAATGGAGTGGGAAGCCGATGTCCAGAATGACATAGGCACAGCTCCAGGGAAGGAAAAGGAGGCAAGAGAGAAGAGAGAGCTGGCATATTGGTGTGTCCTCGGCGTGGGACGCATCAGTCACGAGTAAATTCATGCACAGCAGCCGTAGAGTAATAAATATAGAGATACCCCGGAAAATAGACTTTTACGGACACGACAAATGATTGTAGTCATGAGGATTGATCAAATATCATGTAGCAGCCCGCATCGTTTATATCAAGCTACCATACTCATAAGACGCCAAGCCCAGTTTTTTTTAATGACCAACCATCGATGTGACAGAAATACCAGACACCCCCGAGTTCCCAATTGTCATGCCATGCTTGAAATTACGCTTCTACTCGGCGTTACCGCTTTGGGGGAACTCGAAGTTGACGTTGCGGCCAGTGAGGCGGCGATAGACCTCGGCGTAGGTGTCGAGTCTGTAGTCAACACCGACACGCTCCTTCTCGTCAAGGACAACTTTAAGAAGCTTGCTGCCATCCTCTTTGGTGCGGATACGCTTGCCAACAATCTCGACAGGGAAGCAGAGATCGGCAAGGATGGCGTCATGGACAGCAGTCAGAGTGCGGGAGCGAGGTCGCTTCTGCTTCTGAGTGTTGCGGGAGCGGGCAGATCGCTTGGGACGGGGCAGGATACGGCGCGACGCGAGGATCAGAACATGGCGGTCAGAGAACTTCTTCTCAAGCTCACGGGTCAGGCTGCGATGGCTATTAGTATTTGGGCCGCGTAGAATAGCAAGCGCGAGGATGATAACTTACCGCTGCTGGACACGGTGGAAACCCTGCAGGGAAGGGACGGGGACAAAGATGACAACAGCCTTCTTGCCGTGGCCAACTTCGATCTATTCAAGACCCAAAGTCAGCATGCGAGCTCCAGGGCGATTGCCTTGGACCGCTTCCCGTCCTGTTCCAGAAGTCAATTGTACGCTGGCTCGGCGCGCGTCCCGAGAACGACGAAGACCAAGATAAATTTTGAGCCGTTGTGCAATTCAAAATTCTTCTCGCGGAGGCAGAAGGGCGGATTCGCTTCGTTTTCTCAATTCAGGGGACGCTCGTCTAGCCATTGTAGAGTTTTCTTTTGGAAACAGGATCTCGAAGGGCGCCATGGGCCGAGATTCTACGGATTTGCGCTTCATGTTCTCACCTCGCGGGCAGAGACGAACTGCAGAGGTCGCAAAGGAACCTTGAGGTCGGCAGTGTTCGTCTCGAGATCGTAGAGAGCCTGAGCAATCTGCTGCTCAAGCTCGGAGGGGTTCTGCCGCGAAGGGCTGTTAGGGGCGATCTTGTTCAAGGCCTGGGCGCTCATCTTGACTGGTGGTGCACAACGATAATGGTGTGTTCAGCAGTGGTGAGGACGCTTGGGAAGTTTTGCGCAATTGCCAACACGTCGCTAAATTGGGGTTTTCGTGCCCTGATATATATGGGTCCGATACGGGTGGTGCGGTTCCAGCTGGGTTTTGATACTCGCATATCACGCGGCATGGCACGTGCGCTGTCGCCTCCCCGTTCCAAGATCGTCAGTCCAACTCCAACCTCCGTATAGGCAGCATCCGGCTTTGCACGGGGCCTAGCTGGTAGAAATCCAGTTTTACATCATTAACTACCAATTGGTGTGATTTTAAGCTCTTCCGTCTCTTTTCGTGATTGTAGACTTTATAGTTCTTTGCTCCTTACTTCAAGGTTGTCACCCGTGGCATTTCTGCATCTGTCAATATGGCAAGTGCCAGCAGCTGTCGGCGTGGAGCATGGCAGTGCAACAGACTGCACTTGCCCGGGCTTTCTGCACGAGCTGAAAGTTGAATTGTTTTCTGAGGAAGGTAGGAGCATAACACAAGTCTGTGACAATCCCTTCGACTAAACAAAACCTTGGTCGTGAATCTCTGTCTTTTTCCCCATTCTGTATTCTTTCCACCTCCCTGTTTCTTGTCCTTCACTCTGGTCCTTATTCATAACTTCCCTGCTTCAGTGAATGATCAAGCACTTGAATTCACTTTCTTCTTCCTCGTGTTCTCAGATTGTTCGACTTGCACGAACCTACAATGCGTGTTTCACTGCTGCTTGTCACGTACGGCATCGCCACGGTGCTGGGTCAATTTGACCATGCTATCAACTCATTTGCGTACCAAGGCTGTTCGACTGTCGATTTGGCTTGTTTCTCTACGCCTATCGACCTGACTAATAGTCCTCTGACTCCTGAATATTGCCAAGAAGCCTGCCAGGGCCATCGATTCGCGGCTCTACTTCCAACGTGAGTTCCTCTCTGAAGCTCTGATTCATTCACACGAAGTTGACTTGAAGCAGAGGGTGTCACTGCGGGGATGATTCCAATGCTATTAAACCACTCGATGAAAGTGTTTGCAACTATGCCTGTGGTGGGGATTCATCACATGGCATGTGTGGGAGCATTTGCCCGGCGGAGGGACCAGGAATCGCCAATGTCTACACGAAAACTGATGCGGCAAGTCAGCAGACTCAAGTACAAACAATTCAGATCACTTCTTCATTGGCGCCACCTGCCGTTTCGACAGCTTCAGAGCCATGCAATCTCTCGGAACAGTCTGTAGAAACACAGACAGAGCAACCAGGAAGTCTGATTTCCCCTGCCGGTCCAGCACCTGAAGCCCCGACCACGTCCACCTTCTTTTTGACATCTTCAGAAGGTCAGACTAATTCTGCGGTATTAAGCTCAGCACCATCGCCTTCAGAAGAGTCAACGACACCATGTCCGGTTGAAGACATAACGACTTCTGAAGAGCCATCTACAGTGCCTGTTCCGTCGGCCACTACAACATGCGATGAGGAACCTTCCAATTCCACGCAGAGTGCGCAAACTTTGACCTCTTCTGTTCCTCAAAGCCCTACCACTGCTGCTCCTCCTGTGTACACATCCGAGACAGACACGTCTCCAGCACCACAAGGTTACTCGGATCCATCTCAATCGGAGCAGCCGATGACTGGAACGGCTAACAGCGCATACGATTCCACTCTACAGGTTATGGAATTCCCATCTACGAGTACTCTGTGGTCGCGTACTTCGGATGTAGTGCGCCCTACGGGCCAGGCGCCGGTGCCTGCACAAGTGACCGGGTCAGATTCTACTCACAGTATGGCTCCGCCGCTTACCGCAATTGGGGGCCTTGCTCTTGTTGCAGCCATAATCATGTAAAGCTGCCGAGCGGTGCACGGTATGCCGGTCAACCAGGCAAGTCAGGCGTCAATGAGCATCTCGTTTAACTTTTTGGGACAGTTTTGGAAGTCAGTTGATAGCTGGAGTGAAAATTGAAGGCCACGTAGTACCCTAAAGCGGTCAGAAGCATGTAAATATCCCATAACCTAATGTTTGTCAAAGTTGTCATCAAAACAAATTGTCCTTGATTGTGGCTTTCTGTGACATCTTGCACCGCACTCATCATCCGTGCCACTCCACGACTTCGATGGCAAGCTGTTCAAGCGACCAGTCCTTTTCAAACTGCAATTAATCACCTAACTAAGGTACCCGGGTGCACAATAATTTCTTTTGTAATAAGTCATTTGTACTTTGATACCTTGGTAGAGAGCTGCATATCGTTGCTAGAAGAATTTGGGAAGAAGCACTAGGGGAGCTGTGTAAGAAAGTCTGACGTCATGTGGTCATGTAATTTCCTCACGGTTTCTGAGAAGGCCAAGTTATGTTATCTTATGACGTCTGCACAGGACGAGCCAGAAACTGTTAATAAAAGGTCGACAAGCATAGACGCCCCTCACAAGCGTAAGAACCTCCTAGAACAAGCATTCTGGACTGACAAGATTCATGCGATTGATATTTCGATATCGAATGGAGGTCAAGACTGTGGAACTATTGCAATATTACGCCGCAGCCCGGAGATCCTAATTGAGCACGACGGCAATGGTCGATATTGGATTAGAATTCTTGGGCCGATGGCAAGAATCAGCGGCGAAGTGAACTAGTTACATTAACCGTGGAAAGAAAGCGATGATAATTTGTCCACACAGTCATGTGATGACTGGTCCGGACCTGGTATAGCGGGGCAACAAACGGCTCGAAGTTTCCCCGCCTGCCCTAATATTACTTTGCTGGGTCATCTTCACTACCCTCCAGGTCATCAGGGATGCTGGCTCTGACAAAGTGGTAGAATCTCACAATTGAACTTGATTATGCAGTCGGGAATCTCAGGTATGACATTTTCCGCATCAATTCCATGCTAAACCTTGAGCATTGTTGACTTGATGGACCCCGCACTGCGCAGCATCGCACGAGCTCCAGGCTGAGTTCAACTCGCTGCTGTCCTCGTCGTCGACTTTTGGTCTTGTTGTTAGCATCGATCAAGAATCCCTCGTTCCTGTGGCCACACTGCCCTCGAAATCACCCTTATTCGTTGATAATCTCCCCAGCTTAAAACCCCATCTGCAGCCCGACGCTGCTCTTTACCTTCTACTACAGCGCTACGACGATGAGCCCCGCCTGGCCGCGATTACGTATGTTCCGGATTCAGCACCTGTTAGGCAGAAGATGCTCTTTGCATCTACGAGATTGACACTAGTACGAGAACTGGGTTCAGAGCACTTTAGAGAGACAATATTCGCAAATTCGGCGGACGAGTTGACCGACATTGGTTTCAAGAAGCACGATGCGCACAATCAGCTGGCTGCACCACTGACGGAAGAGGAGCGGACGCTTGGTGAAGTCAAGCGTGCTGAACAAGAGGCTGGATCTGGGACGGGCACGAGAGAAATACACCTGAGCAAAAGCTTTGCCATGCCGATTGCGGAAGACGCCATTGCTGCCCTGAGCGAGCTGAAGCAAGAGGGCGGACGGTTAGTTACAATGCTGGTAGGTGGAGTGATGAGTGAGACTGGAGCGCCCTGAACACGTACGCTGATGAGGCATAGAAAATCAACGTTGAAAAGGAGTTGGTGGAGTTGGTCCCTGAGTCACCGCGACCGTCCTCAATTACAGAGCTATCCAACGTAATCTCTACCAGCGAACCTCGATTCACATTCTACCAATTTGTCCATACCCACGATGGCACAGAGCAATCTCCGATTCTGTTCTTCTATACTTGCCCTGTTACACCTGGCAACAAATCCATCAAGAACCGCATGCTGTATCCCTTGATGAGGCGAGCCGTGCTCGAGGTTGCGGAAAGGGAGGCCGGCTTGACGTTGGTGAGGAAATTCGACGTCGAGGAACCGAGTGAAATAACGGAGCAGTCAGTCACGGACGATCTTCATCCCAAAACTACTGTAAGGACGGGATTTACCAGACCCAAGCGCCCTGGTCGATGAGCTTACAGTCAAGTTCAAGAATCAAACGACTGAGTCGATGAATGCAAGTATCATTTAATGTTTGAAATATGATCGCGACAGACTGATTAATCTGCGTTGTCATGTGTCAGTCAATATTAGCGGACAGACATATCCCCCTCATAACTCAGTTCTAGACAGTGTGAACAATGATTCTCAATTACCCGACAACGAAAAGTCTCCAGGACAAAAACAGCAGAAAACAGTAGCAGCCATTTTGAAAAAGGGAAAAAAAAAGACCCTTGTATCCTTGGCAAATGATGCGATTGAAAGGACTCATTCCGCGTGATTTGATTCGCCGCGTGAGGGCTGCCCCAATGTAGTCTCTAAGAGCTTTTAGATGGAACGAGTTGCTTGGAACTTGACGCGGGTAGGGAGAAGTATTGAAGAAGGTCGCTGCAAGGAGGGCGGGTCCAAGATGTATGCTCTCAGCTTTTTATTTTATTTTCACTCCTCGAATTTGCCGCCAACGAAAGACAGCTTGCTGCTCTCGAGTTGTGATCTCAAGTACTCATATACGGTAAAGGTGACGGCCTGTCCAGGAGCAACACGCATGATACGCGGGGTGATGCCCTTGTAGAAGGCATGGAAACCTTCTTGTCTAATAACTGGGTTAGCACTCGAAACGCACGGAATGAGTGGTGGTGTTGTGATGAACGGGCTCCCGTGACGTACTTGAACATGTCGGCCGAGATGTGAGTTATCCTCGCCCACGCGCTCACACCAGGTTGGGCGGGTGTCTTTTGCAACCTCGTCTTGATGGTGTCGATGGGCGCATTGCTCAAAGGTCCCATGGCTCCAGAGACAAGACCGATCAGCGTAGTTTGGTAGCCGGGCAGGTTGGTCCCCTCGTACTGAGGCTGCCACTGCTTCAACCACGTCTTGAAGTACGAGTAGGCCGTGAAGTTGACGGCCTGGTTGGTGCCCTGTCGGAGAGCCGTCAAGCTAACTCCCCTGTAGAGCGCGCCGAAGCCTTCCTCCCGGACGACGGTGTACAAGGCGTGCGCAGCATTGCGGTACTTGGGCACATCGAGCGGATCAGCCATAGAGTGGTGCTGCGCCTGCAGACGGATCTTGATGACCTCCATGGGGGTCACGACGGCGACGGCTTCCGTCACGCCGGCGGCGAGGCCGGCGACAAAGGTCGCTTGGCCGGACACTTTGCCGGTCTGGTCGGCGAGGAGCTGCTTGTAGGCCTCGAAGGAGGTGAAGCGGATGGCCATCTTGGGGACGATGCCCGTCAGCACGGCGCCGAGACCCTTGTATAGACCGAGGGGCGTTTCTTTCTTGACGATCTCCACGCCCGTCTTGATGAAGCCGCGCTTGGGGGCGCCGGGCTGCCGGGCTCTTCTGGAGAGCTGCATTCTCACTTTGATTGTGTCTGTTTGCCATGGATTCCCCGGGTCAATTGAGGGTGTCTTCTAGCCTTGTGGACGTGGCGCCCGTGCTGGGCAAGCGCCTTGTTACTCTGCGCTGGTCTGGAACCAGACGACGTGTGCACCAAGGCCATTATTGCTCCCAACACGCAACGGATCGGAATGAACTTACCGAGCGGATGGCAAACGAGGGCCTCCATCATACCGGCACCGCCTCCGGCTAGTCAATTACATCACGTCAGCTCAATCGGTTCCAGGGTCGACCGTTGGTGCTTTTGCCGAGGTGTAGAAGGGAGTAACAAGACGAACCGATGAGGTTGACGGCCGCGGTGGGCGGTTTCCTGTTGTTGTCGCTTGGAGGCATTGTGTTTTCCCCCTCTTTACAGAAATTTGAAATCCTTCTCTCTGTGGGCGCTATTTTCCACCCCGTTACTCCGAGCGGTCTCGTTGCTCGTTGCGGCAAGACGTCACCTCACGGCTGCACGTGCTTAAGCTACACCGGCAACGGCTCGTCTTACCGGGAGCGAAGAAAGAAGCTCAAAGCAACGAAACAGCCCGAGTGCAATTTTTCCAAGCCAGCTCTACGAGAGTCCGGTCAGAGAATAAGTGACCACAAGGAGGGAAGAAAGAAAAGAGAGCTTGCGACGCCGGATGATCTTCTGTAAATAGAGAAGAGAGTCACGCTTTCAGACCGGGGGCAGCTTTACCTTTTTGACATCTGATTCTGGGGCCCAGTCTCGGTACTAGTACTTCTCGTCCGGACAGCGGGCGCGATCGGGTGTGGTGTGGCTGAGATCCGGGGTTCGATCGGGCTCCCTTTCTAGCTACCATCCCCCGTCCCGTCAGACCAGAACATCGAGTGCGGGAAATTTGTGGCTTCCAGCTCAAAGGGCTGTTCTTTCTCTGTTTTCCCAGCTGGCTGCTTTCCAACGGTGAAAAGGTGAAGGCTCGTCTGTCCCGCGGTTGTTGGCTCTGCTGTAACGGCATGCGACGAACTTTACACGGCGGCTTTGCGAAGCATGCTTGTCCTTCTGTAGTACTTATTCCTCCGTATCATTTACATGGCCACGTGGGGCGGGAGGGACAGATTTCATGATCGGGCCCCGCACCCAATTGGCCATTTCCCTGGGTGCCATGATGGGAAATCGTCATGGCACAGCTTGGCCGAGTCGGACGGACGAACGGACGGACGGCGAAGACGCCTTGCATGGGTCGGAGGGAGGTGGTTGAGAAAATGCCATTTTGCTCCATGGTACATAGCTTCGGCTTGGCAAGTCAATGCTGATATCTAATACTATAGATTCCATTTGATTCTCTCTGTCTACGCGGTCGTGACATCTTGCATCTTGCTTTTTTTTTCCCAGCTTGCTCGCTCACCTAGGCCGAACGGGTTCCACTTCCAGCCCAGTTCGACGTCCCGTTTGCATGTGAAATTGCGGGGCGGGTCTTGCGCAGGGGTTGGGTCGCGTTAGGGCAGAAGGAGGATAAATCGGGAAAAACACAATAGCAAATAAGGAAAATTCAATCAATTTCTGTTTTGCTCTCTATTCAAGCGTTTAGCCAAAAAAAAAAAAAAAAAAATTAAAAAAAAAGGTACTACCAAACCTCACACTCCCCCATCAAATACATTACCACCACTCCGACTGCTGCAAAGGCATGTGCAACTGTGTCTCCACCGGAATGGACCGGGTTACTCGCCCGGGCCAATTCTGCTTCGGCCGCCGCCCCATTGGCCTGGCCCGCTATTCCTCCCCGCCGCCTTTTGCCGAGGTATGACGTTTGCTGCCGACAAATGCATCCTAGATTGATAAACGAGCTAATGTCCAGACTTGTTAATCTTGGTCGCGAATCAAATCTACTACTTTTCATGGTCTACCTATGGACTCTCTGCCATAAGGCTACTTGTTCTTGTGTTCGTCCTTTGATATACCGTATGCTCATATGCCGAGTGTGACTTAGACAGCTAGACGGGACGGTTATATTTTCCGATGGAGAATTGAACCTGCGTCGATGACCTGATTGTATTGCTGTTCCCGGGCAATGCAACCCCGAGCGACCTTATCTTTCGTTTCTGTGAAATTTCAAATTTTTCCACCTGTCGTATTTCATTGGGAGGTGAAATGTATGCATCAGCAAATGCGTCATACCTGTCTGCACATCAAATGCTTTCTAAGGACCTGAACTGACCACGCCGCTGTGAGCCCTGCTTTAACCAATGACATTCATTCACAGTACGCGCGCACTAAGCGAGTTATCGCGCATTATATCATAATGATAACTTAAAATTTTTAAAAGCAAATCTGTAATTCTATATTTATTCAAGCACTATAATCTTCGTTCTTCTACTATACTAGTGCTTTTCAGTTATGTGTGCTAAGAGATTTAATCTTAGTAAATCTGAGCTCTGGTAGGCCAGTCGGAGGAGCAGCTTCACAACACAGAGACCCAAAGTATGGTCAGGTCAGGTCCGTTGTTGGGTCATCTACGGACTCTCTACCGTTCGTCGTGGAATTCATACGATTTCGATGCCAGCCACATCAGCTAATGTGGAAATATCGTCACCAAAAAGTCAGGACCATACAGTAAGAATATCCATTGCGAGAATTTATCTATGCGAATCCTATCGTCCGAACACCAACCAGAACGCCACCATGCCATCATGCCATAACGACACTTTAACCCCCAAAAATCGCCCATTTGAAAAGGAAACATACATGCTATAGCTTTGCCATGCCGTTCCGACACTGTGTTACATAAAATATAGACCCAAACCGTGGATTGTGTATGCGCAAGTAATGTGGTATCTCAGTCAAGCACGCTGGTAACAAAGCGTGGAAAAAAAAAAAAAAAAAAAAAGAGTAATATGCACACCAGTTTGAGTTCTAGTAGGCCGCAAATGATTTCATAAATGTGGTTGTAGTGTAGCTGTAAGTCGTGGAACGTTTATGAAGGAGTCCCTCGCTCTTCAAGTGTCTCGCCTTCGAAGCTGTACAGGCGCACCTCGCCGTCTTCGCTGCCACTGGCCATTCTACTGTCACTCAATCCGACACAAGTTACTGGACCAGCATGACCTGTGAAACTGCGTTCGCATTTGCCTGAGCGGGGCTCCCAAATCTTGGTCATGGAGTCATTGGCACCCGTCACGACACGCAACGTGTCACCAACAAGGCCCCAAATACCTTCTACGTGGCCAAACATTCTTCTAATGCATTTGCCTGTCGCAATGTCCCATAGGCGAACGGTGTTGTCCAAACCGCCAGTTAGCATGTAGCGGGGAGGAAGAGGTCGAGATGTGTCATAGGTGAAGCCATATCCAAACGAAGCGCGTGAGTCTGCAACCTGCTCCGGAGTGGAAGTTGGTGTGGCGCTTCTATCACTGTGCACGGAAACTGTGTCGGTCCTATCCTGACTCGGGATCTCATCGGGTTCAAAATCTGGAGGCATGAGGAGAACCTGCTGCACCTGTCCGACGTGTCCGCGAAAGGTCTTGATACATTGCTTTGCGTCCAGATCCCACAGCTTGACAGTCATGTCGTCAGAAGCAGAAAACACCGTTCGCGACGGCGAGTCAATACGAACATGGTTCACCCAGTCAGTGTGTCCGCGCAGGGAAAATGTTTGCTTGTTCCCAAAACTGAAAATTTTGACGGTTTTGTCAATGGAACCTGAGGCGAGAGTGCACCCGTCGTAATGGACAGACAGAACGCCATCGGTATGACATTGTAGTGTGCTCAGGCATTCACCAGTCTGCCAGTTCCAGATCTTGATGGTCTTGTCGAAACTGCCGCTGATCAACTTGGAGTCGTCAAATTGAAGAGTTCGGACAGTAGATGTGTGGCCGCGCAGCGTTCGAATCACTTCACCTGTTTCGATGTTCCATATTTTGATGGTCGTATCATAGGAGCCTGTGGCCAGAATGTTATGATCGAACTGCAAACAGGTGACGCCGTTCTCATGCCCCTTGAAGGTTTTGATCGTGCATCGACCAGTCTTCCAGTTGAAGCCGACTTTAAAGCGATCGCGATATACGTCTTTCCAGGGCCGAAACTTGCGCTCAGTATCGAGGTGCGATCGTGAGTGACTAGCACCGTTCAGACGAGGTCGCTTAGAGGGAGCTTCTTCGCCGCCGGAGCTTGATCGTTTGTTGGACTCGCCAGAAGATCCTGGGCTGTGTTCTTGAGTCTCGATGGATGGTTCTGCGATCTCATTGTCATCATGGTCACGGCGGTGATGCGCGGACTGATGTCGACTCCACGCCATCAGCTTCTTCTTTTCCAGAAGCGGAAGGCCCCAGCCACATTTGGTACATTTCCTGTCAATGTGCTGTTCGCACATTCTATGCCAGACAACGTCATCGTCAGCCAAGCTGCGCCAGCGCCGGCTGACTCGAGCGGCCTTGCATAAAGACACCGTATCGAGGTGGGAGAGAATTTTGTACGACAGTTCCGGCGGTAAAGCGGCGAGGAAATCGATCTTGAGCTGTTCCTGAACTTCTCGCGATACTGTTGACAATTGAGGGAAACAACATTGTGTGATGATTCCCTGCAACATCAGGTCTCGCTGCTTGGAAGGTGCTGCAGAGAAGAGCGACCATACGTGGGTAATGGCCTCTTGATCGGCGGTGGGCAAGCTATTCAATTCCTGAAAAAGGACTGTGAGCCAAACTTGATGAAGGATATATTGGCAATGAAGGTCACCTGGCTAAGACGACTTACACTTTGAATAAAACCCATCTTTGATTCGTCTGCGGCTCGTCTGCATTTGGAGTCGGGACGATGGCGATAGCAAAACTTAGTGTTGGGATCCTTGGTACGAGCCCATGTCGCGGGGTTTTCTGAGCCGGCTTTGGTGGTGTCTTTCCCAAGTGGTGCATAGAGCCCGGGGATATGCTCCTTCAGAAACGGACTGACCGTTTTGACCACGAGTTCTGATGTCATTTTCTTGAGGCGAGTGTTTTCTTCTTCTTGAGGCCGCCTACGATCGCAGTTGTCGCGGGAGGGCTGTTGTTGGGTGGCGGGTCGTTTGGCCGATGATAGTTGCAGCTGCTCATTTGACTGTCCAGGTCCAGTCAAATTGTCGCTTTGCGTATCTGACGAAGATAAGTTATTCTGGTCATTGTCCGAGGTCACCGCAGCAGACTCATGCTGGCTGCGGTCGTCAAGGTTCGCAAAGGTATCCTTCATGGCGGCGAGGGATGGGGCGTCTCGGACGGTGGAGGGTTATCTTATTAGGTCGGTGGCGAGCATGGGTCGTCCGGGTGCTCAGGCGTCTATTGCGGGCTGGGCAGGTGATGACGTGCTTCCCGGAGCAATGTCAGCAGAAAGTCGCAATCGACGTGCAAGGCTCCCAAGATGGGTTGTTATAGTATGGAATAGAACTTGACGAGTCCAGTTTTAGCAAGAATTCTGGGGAGTTGAGTTCGGGCGGCGGCAAGGCGGGGACCATGCGGCACGACAAAAGGACAATGCGAGCGAGCAACGGCTGTCGGGCGGCTGTTGGTTGAGCCGCGTCGTGTTGGGAGCCGCACGACGACAGAGTTTGTGTACTGTCCTGTGATACCTGGTGCCTTATCTCCTTTTTCGTGTTCCCTTTTCATTTTGCACCTCCTGGCACGGCCCAGCAATAGTCACACGATGGCTTGTCTGTTTGTTCCATTCAAGACGTTTGATCTGGTGCCATTCGTCCCGGATTCACGTCAGCTCTGTATCACCGCCTGCCCCGGAGGTAATACGGGAGTTCCGCGATGAGTTGAGTGTTCCCCACCTTCACCGACAGATGGGAACGTGCGAGCATGGAGCAACCTGCCACGCGTATTACGGTGTAGCCATCATCAAAGACGAGTGAGTCTACGGAGTACAGTCAATTTACAGTGGAGATGGAATATCTCACGGTTGCCGCCGGAGATTGCGACCAAAATGAGTCGCCCGTAATTACATCTCTTTTAGTGCACGAAAGGGAGCAAGCAGGTCACGGTTCCCGCTGATTATGGATTATCTGACAATGCGTTAATACTCTAGTTGGGTGGTACAGACCAAACTGGACCCCAGTTGTCGTCGGCTGCTCGACGCTAGAAGCTGCTCGTGCCTGCTAAAATGCGACGTCGAAAGAGCTGGAGGGTAGCAAATGACGTGCGAATTGACTCCTTGTGCTTGGAGAATTGCGCCATTGCCATGACTAGCTCGCAATTGGGGCCTCTGGTGGGGCAACTTGACTTTCTGACCAATCATGTGGCTCCTTGGTGTCCACGTCAACTTCTGGAGTTAGTTCGCAATCGGCATTGCTCAGCCCCTTGCATCCGAATTAACGAATGTCATGAAAGCTTGTGTCTGGAAAAGTTTCTACCCTTGAGTGTGGTAAGCAAATGTAAGATCCCGGATTGGCTGATTAGTAGCCCACTGAATAACAAATAATTAAAAGAGTTCTGTTTCATATTTCATACACATAAAGCCAGAGTGAGTGGGGTATTTCGTGGCCTTCCTCTGCTGATCCCGGCGGTGAGCGAGCTTTAAAGGTAACTAAACTTATGCGGTATACGCTAAGCCTAAAAAGGGAATATATGCGCCTTTTACAAGGGCTTTTGCAAGGTCTGCGAGGGAGGTTCTCATAACTATTAAGGTTGCGATTGAAAGAGCTCTTAATTGATGAAGATCTTGACTGAGGATGATGCTCCGCCTAATCGAGGGTTTAGTTGCTACTAGATGATAAATAATAAGCTGCCAATTAACTGGAGGTTGTACTTAATTAAGACCATACCTAGAAACCTAGAAACCTAGATTATTGTGAGGTCCTGGGCCACATTGCCCCACTCCCGACTCCCACAGGAGTCATCATGTGATCGGCGGGGCTTCGCCCACGCCGCGCACATCCTGCACACATAAATGTGTGCACCTGCGGGCGCTACAATTGTAGAGAGACAAGCTTTAGTAAATATTACAGCCCGCATACTGGTTTTACCTAGCCTTAATCCGTGCACCTTACAATTATGTAGGTACCTAGGTAGTTAATAATGGAAGATTTAACATTAGGTACAAAATCCATTATATACTTTGCAACCACTAAGTGTCCTTGCTTGACCATTGTAGGGACCTCGTCTGACCGAGGAGGGCGCGATATCTTCACCATCACGTGACCTTGCACGTGACCTTGCACATGTGCGACCATAGCACAAGCGGCACGTGACACTAACTAGTAGATATAAGGTTAGAGTTAGCGGATAGAGCTTAGGGTTAAGATAACTTAGGGTTAGAAAAGGCATTTCATATATAAATTTTAGAAAATGATGATGAATGACAGGTCTAGTACTTTGATTCACGTGGGAACTCACTATCTCCCGTGGTGGACCCGCCTTTATTGCAAAAATATTACACGCTAAACCTCTATATAACACGATAATAGAGTAGCTACAACAAATCCAGCAATACCTTAAACTTAACTACTGCGATTAATTACGAGCTACAGCTGCAAAGGCCTTAGAAGGCCTTTAAAAGCCTCTCTAATGATGCCCTTAATCAACAAGTAGAGGCACCTTAGAGCCGGTGGGGTTGTAAGACGTGCGTGCGATGTTCCTCTGTAACTCGGACCATTATTAGTACTTATATTATAATCCAATTTAGTATAAAGGAAGATGTACCGCTTAGAGCGATAATTTTGATTGGACCGACCCCTATGGTAAAGTCCTAATAAACAGGCTCAGAGCTAGCTATTGTGGCTGTTCAGAAGTACCTGGCATGTATGAACGTAGATATAGTCCCATAACCTAAATTGGTATCTTATCACATCCCAATGAATGCATCGCTTGACAGCTTCACCAACCATCAAAAGGTTAAATAATAAGGCCGGAGCATGTAATGCCGTGCACAATCCAATGATCAGTGAGTGATGCGTGCAATCGTGAACCCGCCGTGGCTGACTCCATCGTCGGCCTTGGCAGCGCTACTGCACGAGCAAGGATTCGACGATACAATGCCGGAGAGCAGCCAGACACCAGGCTTCGCTTATCACGCCTCGGACTATCAGGGATGTTTTTTCTTGATAAGTATCCTGCTTCTGTCCTGACATCTGCATGTAACGAGATACGTTCCAGCATGCGGACGAGCTACAAAGCACCTTGGCTGTGGCTCCACGATCACGTGTCTCGGTTTTGGCAACAGGAAATAATGCCATGATATCAGAAGCCATCAGCTTTTCTGCTTCCTACGTTGCATCAGATCGCACGCCACAATAACGCCACGCGCTATCAAGTACCCTAGTCTACTAGCTGCAATCCATTCTGTAGCCTTGAACTATCAGCATTGTCTCTTTGAATGTTAGCCATATCCTGGAAAGTGAAGGAGCATTGTATTCACTCTGAGAGCTGAAATGGAAGGAGGGAACATTTTGGTCCCACAGCGAGTGCGCACAGCTGTCGACGGATGTGACGGCTGGACGGCTGGCAGCCAAGGGCTGTCATGTGGTCCAAGTGTTCGCAATCCAGCATGAAGGGTTTGAAGGGCTACAATTCCATCTCATCACGATCGGGGAATTGTTGCAGAGGTAGTTCGTGATCCTGTGTTGCGATTTTGCCAGTTGCCGCCGCTCACGAGACCATTGCAGACACTTTTCCTCTTTAGACGTTATTTTTCTCTCAATGAGGCATTTCATATAAAGGAACCACGATATCACTGGAAGTCTTTAGTGCTACAGCTGTCATATCCATTCAGGGATGCGAAACCACAAATCCCTTGTCCGTCACGTCCGTCACTTACATAACCTACAGTCAACCCCCAAACCATCGGTCGAGTTCATTCAAGCATGAAGGATGATTCAGATGCATTGCCTGCGCATGCGAAGGCTATGGTCTCTTACATGAACCCAACTCGGGGCTACCATTTCGCAACACCTTGGATGTTGATTGAGTTATGACCACATTTGTTAGCCGTTCAAAGAAGGCTCCAAGTTCACACAATTCCTCATAGCGGTACTTTGATCTCACTGGAGTCAAGGAACTCTTGCAGCCAACTTGATTCAGTCGATGGCTGACCGCGAGCCTGGCAACATAAAGAAAAACCTGCAAAATCATAAAGCTTTCAGAACCCAGACCGAGGCCGGGTACAGGTACGGACTGTTGGCATTGTTCAAGGCATGGAGGCCGATATTGTCTTATTCTGACGTACCAAGCCTTAGCCAACATACTCATCATCGAGTCTCCTTTGTATCGGCCTTTCTCGGGCAAAACAGGCTCTGATGCGGAAACCGGATCCTCCTTGAAGACGTTATGGGCCTCGCAGCATTGACCACACCCCGAGAATTTACATTTTCGAGGATCACAAAAAGCTCGGAAACGTGTAAGATCGATGCCCTCATGACAAGACGTCTCGTTCGTGGTCGACAGGGCGATCGAGCCTTGCCTGGGCGACATCCGTTTGCTTTTTAGGAAATAGCCCGGCATGTTGGTTCTAAATCAAGATTTGGACAGAAGTTAGAAATTTGAGCCCTCTTGAAAAATGGGCGAACTTTTATGCACCCGACATTGCCAAGGCTTGGAAAGGGTTTTGAGGTGTGGTCTCTATGCAACTCTTTGGGAAAAGACAACTTGTAGAAATGCTATGCTAATTAAGCCAGTTCACCGGAGAATTGATAACCGACTGCAAAAAGTTTGATCCCGTCATCAGAACTGAGAACTACTGTTGATTGTGGTGAAAACTAGGACCAGCTTGGGCGGCCTCTGCGGCTGGTGATTTCAGAATGCCATTCTGCGGGGTCGTGGTATTGCATCGATCTTCACGATGAGACAAAGTAGTCATACGCACTCGCTCCCTTGCATCGAACATGATGCATGAATGCGTTCGAACCAAGTTGAACTCTCCAGGCGAATGACCCACCAACAAAACCACATTGCCATGATTTCACGCGCCAAGCCTCCCGGATGGTGTGAACTTCTAGTCCATTCGTTTACATAAAGTGGCTGGTCGAAATTAAAGAGTTGGTGGCACATATAATACGACTCTTTCCTAAAGTGTCGAAACTGACTCTGTCAATAGATCGTGGTTGGTGGGATTGCAGACACCGGTCGGCATTCACCCATTCCTCAGAGCGTCGCATTCCAGTGCAAGGTCAGTCTCAGATATCATGAACTCCTGGTTCTAGCACTGCTGGTACCGAGTCATAGATCGACTGAGCTGAGAGTTGCCTCGGGAGCTTTCTTGGTAAAATAATGTGCAAAGGCTTTGCCAGTTCACTTTTTGACCTTGACATTGTTTCATACTTCACCGCGCGCATCGGCGTCGTCACCTGGCCGAATTGTTGACGTTGCACCATGAATGTCGCAGTGCTCGCCTAACCGCCCTTCTAAAATATATCATCTGAGCAGGCTTTCTTATTCGTACTATTCGTAGTACATGTCGATGAAAAGCGGCCCTTGGCCCCTTGACTATGGACGTCGAGCCACATATAGGCCACCCCCCGCGTATAATTACACACAACGGCGACAACGAAACTGAAGCATCTTTTCGAGCATCCGAAGACTCTACAGTTGCGGGAAGTGAAAGCATTCCACCAAGCCCCCGACAGCCTCCTGCATATGGCGACGAGCGAGCACCTCCACGGTACCAGGAAGACGTCAACGAGAACGATGCCAAGGAGAGACGCAAGATTAGGAAAACACTGTACATTAAGCTTCTGACGTCAATACTTATCACACTCTTGGTATCACTTATCGTGGCGGCAGTCGTGGCAAGGATCCATGATAGCCAAACAAATATCCATTGGAGCAGCAACCAGACCCTCACCGGCCCTAACTATACGTAAGTTTGAGAACCCCGCGACATCTCAGCAGCGCTGACACGGGCCTTCACATCAGATCTGATGTCGCCGGCTTCACGATGGACTCGAGCAAGAGCTCTATCCCAGCACAGCCCGCCATGGCGGCCACTGCGGACGCACTACAGGGCTTGCAGAAAGCTGACTCAAAGGCAGCATCCGGTCCAAGTTCCAGTACAATGATCGTCAACAGAGTCCGGACAGTGGATTGCGCAGCATCCGATTTATTCGCTGACGCCACGCTCATTACGGATACAACTCCCGCAGCTACGAAGAGGGCTAGATCGAAGCATTCCCGGAAAAGTCGACGGTCCGCGGAGGATGATGACAATCCCATTAGCATGTCGATATATAGTTTCAAAGGTTGTCTTTTGACCCGCTCTGCATACAAGGGCTTAGGAGTCGGAGAACTATTTCACAAATGTACCATGAGGTGCTTAGATGATAAGTTGGAGGCCAACCAGGCTCGCCATGTCGTGACGGATGAGTGGGGTGCCTGCGGTTAGGTTGCTCGTTAGAGGAAGAGAGCCTGGTTTTGGCCAGAGGTCGTGTGATTCTCTAAACAGGGGCTGGTTGTATGTAGTTGATGTTCTGAAGCAATGCTTCGATGCTATATGATGCAGGGTCAGGCGAAATGACAATGCTTGATGTAGTGACGGGGAAGACGCGTTGCTCGTAAACCCGGTAGAATAAGACTCCTGGCATGTTTGGAATTATGAATCGTCCTCTTAGATCTAATGTGGGTGTCAAGTTTACAAACAAGAAGGCCCTGAATGCCCTCTACGCCAAAATACTACAGCTTATCAGAGAGTGTAACCACTTTACTCTTCAAAAAGGAATAAATAGCGAAGTCGTCCCCGAGATAGCAATGAAGCACTATATTATTGCAGAGATGTAGTGTGTAGCAATGGTATAATGTGGAAGTCAGGTAGTGAGATTCGCTCGTAAATCGAAGCTTCATTCGTTATTAAATCGTTGCGCTGTTGTTATCTCTTCGTTGTTGTTGCTAACTAACTCATATCTAACCCTCTAGGGTTCGGGTTAGGGTTAAGGTTGCTAGTAATATCGCTCGTTAGATCTCGGAAAAGGGTTATTATTGCGTATTAATACCGGTGTGTTATTAGGGATTAATAACAGAAATCGCATGTTATTAATCACGTAATTGGCAGGTAGGTCACGTGATATAGGTCACGTAGCTGATGTAGAAAGAGTGTTATTATAGATAACAAGAAGTAGATAGAATTAGCTTCAAGGAAGCTAAAAGAGGATAACAGAGTTATCAGAAGATTAAGATACTAAAGAAGGGCAAACTAGGCTCATAACTATTAAGAGGTTAATAGAAGAGATAACAGAAGAAGAAGAAGATAAAGAAGCTTCTAAGGTATTGTAACGGACTGATCTAGTGGCTACTGCTAACTAGCATCTATGATGAGAACTGCAATTATAGGGAGGAAAGGGAGAGAGCTTCTCTTACTCTCTCTACCCCCTTACGACGTACTAGGTAGGTAGGCTCTCTCTTATAAACTCTTAGTAATATATTCTATAGCTAAGGTTCCTTCTAAAGCATTTAGTAAAAGCCCGGCCTATATGCTAATAAATCCAGCCTGCTATCTCCCTCTACCCCCTTACTACTAGTGTGCATTCCCTCTATTGCCCTTAGGTTCTACTTAAAGACCCGAGCTGAAGGCTCGAGTCCACGTGCGCACCCTCTTCCTTTGCTTTAGCGTGGGCTGCATGGTCATTTGGGGGTCTGGTTTTGAGTCGACAAAATAGCTCTTGTTTGGAATGCCAAGGGGACACCGATGCAGTACGCATAGTCTACCCACAGCGCGCTGCAATCTATTTTCATCTTTGGTAAGCAACCGTGAACAAGTCTAAAGAAGGGAGGAAGGAAGGGGTTTATGTACCCATTTTCACAGCGGGGTTCCACTTGTAGCTGTGCAGATGGACTATGATAAGCAAAAGTAACAACGAGATTCTTTATAAAAGATCTAGCAGGATCTTCAGGAGCTGGAGGGGGAGGGGCAGAAACTCACAAGTCGTATAGTGTGAAAGAACCGCTATGCTTGTCAACAATGCTTTGGCATGTGTCGCCAGAAACAGCCTGATAGTACTTGTTGCATGTCTTGACGATGCCCTCTTGTGTTGGCGACGGATCAGAGGTGATACAGACATAATAGTCGACTAATAGAGTTCGGCAGTCTTGACCAACGGCTGGGTTCCATTTATAAAAACTGTCCAACGAGAATATACCGTACTTGTCTACAACGCCCTGGCAGGAGTCGCCAGACTCTACCTTGTAAAACGCCGAGCAGTCCTTCGCGATGCCACTCTGTGTAGGAAATGGACCAGTCCATGGCTCTGGCTTGGGAGGCGGGGAGCTAGGGCTTTCTATGCAGTAGTAGTAGTTGGCTAAGAGACCAGAGCAGGTTTCTCCGACGGCTGGATTCCAATGTAAAAACTGTTGAATGGTAAATTTTGCATGGGCCGCGACAATGTCATTACAGATATCACCAGGTTTTGCTTTGTAAAACATGGTGCAGTCCTGCACGAGGCCTGGCTGTGTCGGGCTCGGCTTAGGGCTTCCTGTTGGCTTGGTTTCTTGTGTGGAGGAGAAGGTTTTGTCAGGACGTGGAACACCATGGTTGACTTCAACGCAGTACGAGTTTCCGACCTTCATGCCGCTGCAATCATCTTTGACGAGGGGGTTCTGCAGCCGTGTTAGTTAGCACATATACATCAACAGATACAGCAATATCATCCTTTATCCTTTATCCTTTATCCTTCATCCTTCATCTTTCAACGGCCTAAAAACTCACCCACTCGCGAAACTCCTTGACCGAGATGGACTACGCAGCTTGCAGACTGTCGCAAGTCACAGAGGCATCGGTCTTCTCCTCCCAGTACGTGCAGTCCAAGTACATGGAAAACCCGACCTGTCCCGCTACCCTTCTCTACCCAATAGTTCATGATAAATTCACTCGTAAGCGGTCTCTGGAGCTTGAGGCAGCTGAATTTAACGTATTGCGCGCTAGGGCTAAGGATTGTGTTATAGATACCTAGGTCCGGTTGCTTCAATACGCAACGCTAGTGTTCTTGGTTACTCGCGCGGGTATAGATCCCCTCGTTAAGGTGTAGGACAAGGAGTTCGCTAGCTACTATAATGAACAGCTAGAGTACAAAAACCTTGCTGCCTTTTTACGTAAGTATAAAGACTATGAGCCGCGCAGTGTTGTAGAGTGGGTGCTCTACAACCCAACTCGAGCCGGGCCTGGCATTAAAGGCGCGGATAAGGCTAGCCAGGCACTTTGCCGAGTTCCTGGTATAAGCGCCCGTAGTATGCCCTATTCTACTGTCTCTAATATTTCTGATATTAAGAGCAGAAAGATTGATGCGTGGAGGACTGGACTAGGCGATATTCCCGCCCTAGATTCAATCCTGAGCGCTATTATTAGCGGAGCTATTACACTACACTATGCTCGTTGGCAATATTACCGCGGCACTCAAAACGGAAACCGCCCCGGGCCTATGCTTGAAATGGCGTACTGGCTTGGCCGCGAGCCTGGCCGTGAGAACAACGAAGATATTACACAATACCAAGATCAGACGCCACGACCAAACTGGCCGTCAGATCGGTGGGTCCGTAAGTTTCAAGATTTTCCATTTCGCTCATGGGTTTCATTTACCACGTACTAAATTCATAAGTCTTCCACCTTCATGTCGATCCGTCAAACTAAAACTGGCTGATCAGCGAAAACGGAAACACCTATGTCGGCGTAAGTGACTTCCGTGTCATGCATGGGCAGTATTGGATGCGCGGAAGGGCCGGTCAAGCGTGGCGCGTGTCTCGCGGCAACGGCAGATACAATATGCGTGATGGATTCTCATGCGAGGAAGAGCTCGAAAGCCTCTGGTATGTCGGGTCCAGAATAACGCTCCCAAAAAATCAGCCCGAATGGGCAAGACTGCTTCACCAATGGGGTGAGATGGTTTATAGTCAGGGATACGTCGGCAATCGCGGGCTGAGAATGATTATTGAGCCGCCAGAAGGTGGAAGCAGGACCGAAGTTGACCCTCATAACCCCGGAACCCTCTCTCGTGGACAGATGGGCACATCGGTCGTCGGAGGAAATAACCCATACGATATCAATTTCATCTTGTCGCCACAAGGATACGAATTTGCCACGCCTCCTCCCCCGCAAGACCGTGAAGACCCAGACACTCCGGCAGACCTGCCTGATTGGTAAACAAGAAGCGTGGAACTAGGAATTTGCCGAGAGTTATTTGTAGATTAGACACAACGAAACTGCACAGAGTCGTTGCGGTAAAATGTTTTCCTTGATCTCAATCGCATCTGTTTCTCTCTGTTGTCCGCTTTCGCTTTTGTGGGTGCTCTACACTAGAATTTGTAGCATTAGCCATGATACGCGTCATTCTCGCGCGTATTTCTGGATGCGTCTGGAGCAATGGTGAGCTGTCAATCAGATCAGCTGGCAGATCATTTCTCTCATCAAAAGCCTCCAGGTTCGCGCCGTTTTCCAGCAGGACACTCGCCACACCGACAGCGCCGTGGAAAACGGCCCAGTGTAGCAGTGTTGTTCCATTTTTTTGGGTCGCAGACGACTCGTTGCTGTTGGGCTGAAGATGCTCAGCAACGCGGGAGCCCCAGATGCCGACCTCCCGGTTAGACACACGGAGTGATTTACGACCAAAGGTTGTGTGTGAAGCAGGTAACATAGTAGCTCGAGCATCAATCGGTATACCCTTTGCGATAAACTCTCTGGCCATTTCTGCTAACTCGTTGTTACTGCTGTTGCTCTCGTCTAGATAAAGCGACAAGCAGTGCAGCGGTGTCCAACCCTCGGCTGTGCAAGCGAGGTGATCGGCTCCATGGTCCAGGAGAATTCTTGCCGCCTGCAGCGCTTTATAATGTCGTGGCACAGAGGTCTCGTTTGCGGCTGACGGGGCTAGGGCACATATCAACGGCGTCCAGCCGTTCTCGTTGGCGGTATTGATGTCTGCGCCACAGGACGATAATAGAAAGCGTAATATGTCGGTCTTTTTGCCAGCAGCAGCCCAGTGAAGAAGTGTCTCGCCGCTATTATTTTTAATAGATTTTAATGCGCCGCTGTGTGGACTGTCAACACGCAGGCCAGTGGTGTAGAGGGAGAAAATGTGCATATTGGATCCAAACGCAGCGTAATGTAGCGGCGTGTTGCCAAATTCGTCCTGGATCGTGACGGACGCCCTGTTTTGCAATAACAATCGAATGCCGGTTTCGTGTAAACGGCGCTTAGGACCTTTCTTGATATGCACCGGTAACCCCAGATGGTGCAGGGCGGTTTCGCGTGCTGGGCCCCGTCCATTAGGATCAGCGCCTTTTTCGAGAAGCGCCTTAAGAGCTCCCACCAAGTCAACCCACGTTGCCGCTTCAATGACGATGTTTTTATTTTCAGCGTTACTGTTCGGGTTGGCCCCTGCGTCGACAAGGCAACTGATAAGCTGTTGCTGGTTCACGTAGTCCAGGCCGGTGCACTCTGCACGAGGATGGCCGAGCAAGTCCGACCTGAAGTCAGCTGCCCAGCAAAGACATAAGTCAATGTAGAGCGGCGAGTAGCTGAAACGGGCCAAAAGAAGCTGAACGACTTCGACATGCCATCCCGACACCGCGTTCCCAAGGGCATGCTCCAAAGTAGCTACCGACCAGCAGCAGCCATCAGCCCAACCCAAGACATCCTCAACCATGGCAGCCTGGCCATTAAGAGCTGTTTGAGCCAGAAGAGATTGATAACGCTGTTGCGAAATATGATCTTTTCCTGAGGTCATCTTTTCGTAAATACGAGTGAAGATATCGCGGTTGCCTGTTTGGATCACCGCGTCTAGCGCCGAAGTTTGCGGCTCAGTGGAACTATTAAAAGCCAAGGGACTAGCGCCAGCATCAAGTAGAATGCCTACCGCAGTCATATTATCGCATAATACGGCAACTTGAAGTGCAGAGCCAAAGTCTGGGTCACAGTAGTTCAGCTTGAGTTCACCAGTCCCACAGAGGGGGAGGAGCTCTCGCAACGTGACCATATCGTTGTCGCAGACGCAGGCGTGTAGGCGTGCTTTTGGGTCGTTGTTGAATACACCTTTCATTTTCGTCCAGAGGCGTCTATCCATACCAGATAACGGACAATACGCGTCGCGTGAGCGAGGTCGGAGGTGGCATTATTTTTAGTTGTTGCAGAATTTGCTGCTGTTCGCGCTGAGCTGCCAAGCCTTAGTCACTCAGCCTTGGTCAGCGGCCGGGTGTACAGTACAGTACATCTCAGGTCCAGCCTATGTGTGCATTAGTCCAGAGCGGGTCCAGAGCGGGTGCATTTTTAGGCAGAATAGTATATACCTAGCATTTACTGAGCATATGCTAATTACACAGTATTAATTTCTAAGCAAGAGATCTAGAGTTTATAGCGCGTGCATTTTTATAGCACTATACCACTAGACATTAGTGCGCTATACTACTAAATATAAAAATATTTAATTCGCATTAATACACTATATATTCTGTATATACGCAGTATATACTAAGTATATATAGAACGCTTTACCGCCTGCTATTCTGGCCAAAAATACACCCGTTCTGGACCCGCTCTGGACACTGAGATTTACTGGAACCCCACTGAAAGACAACGTCGGGCACCCCTCAACGGGACACACCTCTCAACGAGCCACATTCCGACGAACGGCAGCAAGGGCGCCTTGCCCGATCGGGGCGGCGCCAAACCCGGCGGGGGAAACAGCGCCTCCCAGACTACAAGCTAGGATGTCGATGACACTGGCTGGCATAAGGGCTAGTATGAACATGTGCACGGGATCTTCAAAGTATGCCTCGATTTCTTTACCGAAACATGTACCTGTACACAGACAGGACAACTTCTATTCTCGACGATAGTAGTCAGGGACGCCCTTGGCTACTGACACTTTGACTTATATCGTTTCGTGTGACTGAGACGATCCTAAAGTTTGGCAGCGACGAACATCCCAGGTATGGAAGAAAGGAGCGGCTCCGAACGAATAGCCTTAACAACCGCGTCACAGAGTCAGACTTTAAAACCACGTCGCATCAGTTAAAGTCTCGCTCTATTTCTCCTACAGGGTTAGATTAGCAAGAGTGTTTCCATCATCTATCCCTAGTCACCAGGGCTCATGAACGCGCTGAGGTTGACCGTCTGATTGGCCGTTTATGTCGGAATGCGTGATCTCAACTTGATTCGAAACCACGATGGCGTTTACTGGCTGATGTGCACTTATAACCGTGTCTATCTTGTGATCGCCCATCATTCGTTCTTCGCTCTCGCTGAACGTCATGTTGGCAGTGATGGGATATGCCGTTCGAGGACCGCTCCGATTTCTGGGGTCAGAAGAGCCACCGCCGCCTCCGAATGTCACAAGACCTGTCGGAGATTTGTATGATTTCTTTGACGATCGCAAGGCGCCCCCGCACAGCGGCGCAAGCCATGTTCGGAATAAGGGGAACAGCATGGGCAAGTTGGTGGTGATGACGGCTACAAAGGCCTCTCTGGTACCCCATGAACCCGCTAATTGTGCACCATGGACCGGATCCTAAAATCAAAGAAGCGAAAAAAAAAAAAAGGTCAGAACGCTAAGATCGTGGCATGGTGGAGACATGAGATGTAGAATGAAGGGGCTACTCACTACTAATACGAAGATGCTCTTCAAAGTAGCACAGACGAGGACGAAGATACCAGCACCGAGAACAATCGAGGAGGCAATCTTTTTCAGCATCTTCAAACTGGACCACCATAGCATGGGCAGGGGGATGAGTATGAGGTAGATATCAGTGCAGATGTTGGCGGCAAATGAGGCCCAGACGATGGGCCGCGATATGGCGGGCTGGCAGGTATCTGACGAATGTTTATTAGCAAGAGAACGGGTGGCAGCTCGATATATCAAATACTCACCACCAGGGTTGGGATTGATCTGCCAATATTTGTGAAAAGGCCGACAGGCAAAAAAATTGGTCAGAATAGAAGCAAGTGATGTGCTGATGACGAGAGCAAATCCAATGACTATTCGAACTCGATACGACCTTCCAAGGCCATCCTACAGAGCTCGAGTTAGCCTTACCATGCATACCAATATCAGTCTTTCCCTCTACCTCCTTTTCTTATTTTCTGGCACTTGCACTTTCTCAACAAGGAAGGGGCATCAAAACGTACGGTTAAGCGCAGATAGAATGCCAGAACCGACAATTTCAAAAATCCAATTAGCAGTGAGTATGTCGTCCACCCAGCAATTTGGATCTGAGAACCGATCACCCTGTCGCAATGGGACATCATGTCAGCCTCCGATGCTATATCTAATTCGGGTCAGGAGGGTTCAAGGAAAGGGCTTTGGTGCCAACCTCAACTTAAACTCAGGATCACTCGGTGATAAAGCAGCTCGTTCAGCGTCTGTCATGCCATTGTTCGCGAGACCATGGGCGACGTGGCCGATACTGTAACCTAGGGCTGCCTGTGCGGAATAGAAGGTCTATCGGTGATGAGGTTAGTTGGCCAGTTCGCAAGAAGCTCATTAGCCAAGACAAGGATAGGCCTGACGCACAACCCCAACCCAGACGAGCAGATCATCTGCTCGCAGGTTTTTGACGCCGACGGCACGGATTCGGGCATAAGTTCGTAGAAAAGTCGAAAAGAGCCCGATGCCATACAGGGTCCAGAGCTCAATGGTGAAGCTCCGGGCGGCTTTGGCTGCAGCTTCTGCGGCCGCCTGGGCTGCTGGATCGGATGGATTGGCTGTTGTTGACATGTTCTCCCAAAGGTCAACTTTGCTTTGTCGTAACGTTGAAATTTTAAGTGGGCCGCCGCTTCACGATGAGGGGGATCACTGCCGGAGTAGGAAGCATCTTCAGATGGGGGTGTTTTCGACAACCAAGGGGGCTGTCTTTTTTTATGTTGATATCCCGGGTTGTCTAGCATAGCAGGCCCTGCAGTCTGCAGGACATACAGGTGGGAGGCAGGCCATTTTTCGTTTTCGATTTTTAGGTTTCGGGCGGCGCGTTGAGGCATTCGGTGCTAAAGCAAAGCCCACATATAATAATAATGGCACATGTATGTCCATGTATGTCCATGTATGTACCTTGTACATGTCGATAAGTATACTCCGCAACTACAGCATGCATGGCCCGGCTGGCTTAATCGCCGAAGCGAGAGACCCACGGGCACGGACCCGCTGTCGATGCAGGGTACGCATGGGTTGACAACCAGTCCTGGTGGCTTGGAGCTGACACGATCTCGACCATGATTCCGGGCTGTTCTCGATGGGATGAGGCTGCACTATGTACATACATGGCACGGCACTAACGAAGCATATCGGATCATTAGCTCGAGCTCGAGCGCCTCTCCAAAGGGTATCCCTGTGTCGACCAAATTAAAAGCGACATCGATCCTCCGGTGAAGCGGCGTGAGTGGCCACAATGTCCCGATTAATTTGTCGACTTTTGTTAAATTGTCAAACGCCTTCGAAGCTAGTCGCTTGCAGGACCATCCATCGAGACCATCCGTCGACCATCTGTCATCCGTAGCCAGGTGGCGATACTGCCACTACTCGGGCCTCGCCTGCATGCTCCACTTTTTGGAGATGGGAACTTTAGTCCAGTAGTGAAAATAGCCGGATCTGGTGCCGCCGGACTGAAGAATGCCA
Organism: Atkinsonella hypoxylon; assembly: GCA_000729835.1. NCBI lineage: Eukaryota > Fungi > Ascomycota > Sordariomycetes > Hypocreales > Clavicipitaceae > Atkinsonella > Atkinsonella hypoxylon. Next base: position 24,425 of record JFHB01000052.1, on the reverse strand, counting down.
GCTTAGCAACGGAGACCCCTTGCCAACCCCCCACCACAAGCACACGTTTCACTTGCGCAAGTTAATGCAGCTCAAAGTGGGAAACGGAAAGAAAACGAAAGAAAACGGCGCATAGCCCACTTTCATCCATGGGCTCTCATTTCTTCTTCCCTGACGCTAAGCACCTTTCAGCAACTCGCACGGTGTATGTTCTGGTCAGAAGCTGGATTTTGATGCTTTCAGCTCCATTTGAGGAACAAAGATTGACATTCTCTTAGCACGCACATAATCATAATCAATACGTAGGAGTGAGCTGGTATTTTGGGACGGTAATAATTGAAAAAAAAAATTATTCCAAATATAAAAATAGAGTGAGAGACAGTTGCTAAGAGACTATGACGTAGAAGTCACTTAACAGCACACTACTATTACTATTGTTATCATATGATGCGCTGGAAACGCGCTTATTGCATGCATACTATGGATGCAGAACATTATCAACTAAAACAAGGACCCACAGAACGCTTAGGTAGGTCAGTTTCATCTCTTTGACTTAAGATGGCTGCAACCCGGTACCGACAGGGATTATACGCTAATAAAAGACGTTCGCTTTACGACACTTCCTCGCTTATAGAAGTGCCCACCAACACGCGCAAGTTACGAAGAGATACCTTACAAGACAGCAGCTGACTGAGCAAACTTATGTCACTCAAGGTTTCTCGCTCAAAGCAAGGGCATCGTGGAGAGCTAATTAATAATCTTTATCGTTGGAGCCATCTCACGTCACAGAGATGGGTTCCCACTCATTACTATTAATTTTGAGTGAACGCTCATTCTTCCAATTTCAGTCGCTACTTTCTTGCCACTGTTTGGCCTAATCATGAAAACTCCAAATCGCTAGACTAAAAGTGGCGTCCTAGCTCCAGTGCGTCAACTTGGATCGACGAATTACCCGATGGTGACGCTCGCCTTCTACATGTTCATGGTTTTTTGTAGAACAGTCGTCAGGGTCGTTTTCCACATGGCTGCCACTAGATCGTGTGGAGTTTCGAGCTGCTTCCTTGGACGAAGGCACGATGAAATGAATGTTGCAGAGGTACTCTACACAGCGTCGCACCGCCGCCCCAACCATGTGTGAGGCATCGGATGCTCTCGTCGATCTGACAAAGACTTCTTCACCCCGAATTCTTCTACCAAGGCTCGGCCCCAAACCTAGCTGGATGCCCCAAAAAGGGCGAGATACCTTGTCGCGCTCCAGCTCGTCGTCGAAGCGCCAACTCAGGATCATTACAAGGTAAAGCAATGCTCTCCTTTGAAAGTATACGGCATGACAGCAAGTCTGGACGGGATATTCGTTATGCCAAAGAGCGCAAAAGTCTCCTGCGATTAGCATCATACCCTTTCAAGATGCGGTGCTCCCCAATGTAAAGTCGGTCGCTGCAAATTGGCTGCCGTTTTCGACCGCCTGCCCGCATGGGCAAGGCGCCCGCCCCCACAGGCCCACAGGCCCACTTTCCACCTCCCGCTGCTTTAGAGAAATCTATAAGACCACCATCAAACCCAACTTCCTTCATTCCTCCTCCTCACATCTCAACCTTCCCGTCGCTCCATTGACCTTGTCGATTCCCACTTCTCTCCCCCTCTCTTGCTGTCGCGGGTTTCCATTTCTGGGGTCGCGTTGGCCACATCATCAACAGGCTCCGCCCTCTTGTCGCAGCTGAAGGTTCTGAAATGCACACTTCTCTGATCGGCAGAGATTATCCACGGTACGAGTCCTCGCGCCATATCCCCCGGGCCAGCATCTCTCACCCGTCTCTACAATATACTAGATCTCAAAATCTACGATCCGCCGCCGAATGACCTCAAAAACCGCGTTTGGCCAAACTCTACGAACACTGGAACTTAGCAACGTGTTTCTCCCATCGAAAATCTTGCAAAAATGGCCTGTCGGCAGTGACCTGCTCTGGTGATGGGTTGCCTCCCAGTGTTCGGACTGTCTGGAAGGATTTTCAATGCTTGCAGTAAGGCAGGGGCTGCTGACGCGGCCAAGCCTTCCCGTTATCTCGCGAGATTTGCCTTATTCGGGTCCCGCATGAAACTCGTGAGGCTTGACCTTTCTGATTTCATCATATGAGGCTTTTCAGCTGATCCTCTAGCGTCTGGGAATATTGGCTGAATATGCTCGGGATTGGTTCGCCCATGTTATCTTGCTCTCATACCATGGCCCAAGCATGCCGGAGTGCGTCCGACGTAGGTCTATGACCTGCGGCCATATCCTTTTCCAGTGTGTGCATTGTGTCCATCTCGCCGCGCCCCTTCTCTCGAATCATCGGTGCCGTCTTTGCTGGTATCCTCTCCTGCGTTGGGTGAATACCTCCACGCTGAAGGTCTAGGGCTTAGTATCGTCTCCTGAATGACAGGCTGAGGAGCGATCGTTCGATTATCGGTAAATCAACTTCCCGCGCCACATTACAAGTCCCTGGAGATTTCATGGATACGTTATCTGAGGACACCGCTGCTGAATGATGCAGGAGGACTCTTGGCCGTATCCGCGGCGAGGCTTAGCTGCATCGAATATTGCTGGTAGGCAGAGAAAGGAAGAGCCGGTGGAGAAGTAGGGAGTGGAGCAGGGAACGTCACTTCAAGAATGCAAAGTATTGAGGCGGGGGAAATGGAATAATGACAACATTCAGAACGGCATGGGTGATCAAATTTGGACCATTCATGTAACCTGATTGAATGGTTTGGAGGCTTAAACACACGATTGGGTTGGTGGAGGTGATGGGAACTGTGAAGGCGGCCCAGGCCAAGTGTTTTGCGCCCTCGATCGGTTGACGCTGCGGTTGACGTGCTAGGTTCCGCCTATATAAAGGCTATACCAGTCCGTCATGAACGACTCGAATCGTCTGGTCAACATGCACATTTTTGTCTTCCCTATATTCTCGACTAAATATAAAAATGCTTAATTCGCACTAATACACTGTGCATTCTGCATATGCTAGGCATATGCCTAGCATATACTAAACGCTTCACCGCCTGCTATTCTGGTCAAAAATACACCCTTTTTGGCTCCGCTCTGAGATTTACTGGAACCCCTTGAAGCCCCGCCATTAGGCAACGCATTAGTTAGGTAGGTAGTGGTCCGAGTCCGAGCACGCAGCTCTTCGAGGACCGCATACGTCATTGGCAGCAAATTGATCCTAACATAGCCGTGATAACTTGTGAATATATTATAGAACTCCCTTTGGTTGGTACAGTCTCAAATCCAAACAATAAAAGTAGCCTCATATTGTTCGGACGGCGCTACAGATGAGCCCGCTACAGGATTTGTTGATGATAGAGATAGAATCACGTGACCTTTCTTCATTCGTCTCCTTCCTTCTAGCCCCATATTGCCACGTCACTATCTCTATACCCCATCACAAGCCATGATGCTGCAGTACTTGTATTTAAGTCAGCTATCCATCTGGAAAAAATGGCCGCAGCTTCTCACTGGCGTTTGCCTGAAGTTGTATACGTTGATTCTTTCCATCTTCCGCCACAATGTGTCACACCTGGCTACGAACTCGACTGAGCTGGTTAAGCTACCTGTCGCGTCTTTCCCAGGCTCAACGGCCCTTTTTTTCCGTCTGCGACCAGGGATCATTTTAAAAGCTCCTGTTAAGGTAGGAGAAGATCAGATTTTACGACAGCGAGACAACGTGGATCACTATTTCAGCATCGAAAGGCAGCTCCTCAGCAGACTCGGTGTACATCCGAGGATTGTCAGGTTCGTTACCCGTTCCCCTAGAGTTTGCTCAGTTGCATTTACGGATGGTTCTAGATTTCTAGGCTCGCACACCGAGTTCCCGACCGGCCTACTCTTTGTTGAGGCTAACCACGGAAACCTTCAGTCTTTCTTATACCAACATGGCAACGAAATTGCACTGAGCCTTCGCCATAAATGGTTTGTTCAGGCGATCGAATCTATCGTGTTTATCCACAGTAAGGGTGTAATACATAGCGATCTCAGGCCAGACAACTTCCTCGTTCACGGCACATTGCCTCTATCACTCGACATATGCCTCTGTGACTTCGGCGGCTCAACTTGCGAAGATCTCCAGCTTTCTGGAGGGAAGCTTCCCGACTCTGGCTTTTATAACCCGAATGCTGCCTGGGAACCGACCTATGCCGCTGATATTTTTGGCCTTGGTTCTGTCCTGTATACCATTAGTACAGGTCGTTGGCCATTTCGTGTAACTACAGGCCAATTTACTTCTACAGAAGAGATGGAGGAGTATGAGGCAGATGTAGATCATCACTTTGCTGCTGGCAATTTTCCCGAAGTTGACGGCCTTTTCGGGGGAGAGATTATTATGGGATGTTGGACAAACAAATTTTCTCACGCCGCAGAAATTATGGCAAGTATCTCCCGATTGCAACTCCAGTCCTAGCATGCGTTTAAATATGTCCTTTGCCGTCGTACATATTCACCAGAGATGCCGCCAATATAGATAGCCAACGTCACAGCGACTCAGGGGTTTCTGCAACCATATCGTCCACATTTGCTTCCTTCTCTCTTTGAGCCCAAAGGCAGTCGCTTGAGTTCATGGTTTGGTTTGGATGGATTATCGCACCTCTCAAAATTGACGTCTTCTGTGTACCGGTCTCCGCACTGGAAAATCTTGGTGGTGTAGTAAGTGATTCCAATATCTCCCAAATCATTGGGACTGTATCACGATTACTTCGTGTCATATATCGCACAAAATCGCTACGACCAACTTGTTAGCGTTTGCAGACAAAGAAGGAAGAGTCCTTGTTTCAATATAGAGAATTGCTACATTGCAGTCCCACACCCTGACGCCAATCTTGACAACTTTACAGCTGCTGAGGTTAGCGGGTTGATACATGTACCTCTTATACCGTTATCTGCGGTGCTGAATACAATAGATTCACTGGCTGATGTTGACGTCAAAACGGTACCTACCATACATGATGCTCTCGCTTACAACGGGTGCAGAGTCAGAATGTCAGCGTCGTACACTGATTGTGTTATAGATCAATCCTCATGGAGGAAGGATATGATAACTGAGCTGTTCAGTGGAATCCTGAAATGTGTAGCAGTCATGCACAGTGCGATATGCAGTATACTGCACTTTTTAAAATATCATATGCACGCAGAAGGGAAATTTCAACTGTGTCGAAGCTAAACTGTGAGACTGTCTATCATATTGATGAGCTCCTCGCTAGCGATGTCCTCCTTTGCCGCAGACTGTTGGGGAATGCTAGTCTCGACAGAGGGAGCCTGTATGTCCAGTTTCGCCGCGCGGATGGCTCCACGACTGCAATCCGCGACGAGAGTAAACGTCAGTAATACTGAACTGCAGTTTGTCTGATATATTGTAGCATGAAAGAGTGTCGGATGTTCTATTTAGCGAGGCCAAAGGAATCACTTGCACATTCAGTATGCAATTTGTTGTCAGAGAACTCCATCATATAGTCTCAACATATCAGGTACCTGTATACAGATGCGGATATATCTATGACGGTATGCGTGTCAATGGAACACTCGTAAATGGATGTGGAGTAACAATGATCCGCAAGAACAATGACACTGCTGTCATTAGATAGGGTGGTAACAAAGAGTATGAAGAGCCGATCACGATGCGCAGAGACTACGCTAGTATTAGTACTATTGTTTCTGGGTCAGAAATTGTTCAACTTCCAGATCGAGCGCTGTCCAGAAATGCATTTGACATTTGCAAACATGTTGTGGTCATGTTACCATAGATCACAACACTGATATATGGAGATGACAACAAGACGAAGTTCGTGCCTACCAAAGCTACCCTTGGGATGGTTCGAGTGTTCAATCAGACCCAGATGTCCCAAGAGAGGCATCAAATCTCACATATCAAGGTCGGTAAACATTCGCTTCGCACTCCCGATGGTAGAGCACGTGGCGGCGGCGTGGTATAGGGAGAAATGGAAGTCCAGTCGACATCATCAGCCGGACTCCAGTGCTGCGATGACGAGATATCATCACGAGGCGACTCCATTGTGGGAAGGTAGTGCACGGAGTGCTAGCGCCTAGGGCTGCTGTGCACGTGCACCACAGAGGATAGCTATATATTAGTTAAAGCTCCATACGATCTTGTTGTAGCCGATTGTGTAAGCGCTGTTGTGTACAATAGGTCTTTTCGGTATAAATTTTCGCTGGAATTATAATGAAACAGTCTCAAGTCATCTTAACATGCGATGTATTTCAAGACGGAAATATCATAGTGATAGTAGCAACGGCAATGCTGTTTACCGACCTTGATATGTGAGATTTAATGCCTCTCTCGGGACATCTGGGTCTGATTGAACACTCGAACCATCCCAAGGGTAGCTTTGGTAGGCACGAACTTCGTCTTGTTGTCATCTCCATATATCAGTGTTGTGAACAGCTTCCCGGTACTTCCCGACATCACAACGAACTCGTCATCTATATCTGGTCTCTCTCCAGGCTTCACGATATACGGCAGGGACTCTTTGCTTGCAAAGAGTGATGGTGACTTCGCAGCATTGAATGCACATAATGTGCTAGAGCTTGTTCCCAAAAGAGTTGATGCTGAGGATATTTAGCGATGGTGAAATTTAGCAGGCCGCAATGACTTACTTTAATAACAGCCTCTTAGCTTTACCTGAGGGAAATGAACTGGCTTGTGCGAATTATCTTTGCGAGAGCGGCCGTTGTAATTTATGTGTTATGGACCGCCTAGGCAGCAGCGAACTCCCAACAGGCCGGTTTGGCCGGCAGTTGATGATCTCTGGGAGGCCCTAGATTTCAATATCTCTCTGTGATAGCTACAGCGATGACTAGCAAAGACACCTAGGTGCACAGAAGATGAACAAAAAAGAGAGCTCAAGGACTATGGCTCATGAGGAGGGGTAGGGTGTACAGTAAATCTCAGGTCCAGACCATGTGTGCATTGGTCCAGGGTGGAGCCAGAGCGGGTGTAGATTTAGGTAGAATAGCATATACTTAGTATATACCTAGTATATATAGACAATATAGTGTTAATTTTATCTAATATTAGTAGGGATTACGTTAGCCTCTAACTATAAGCTTACTTTCTTCTACCTCTCTTTCTTTCTTTTTTTCCTTCTTTTTATATTATTATTACGCCTAGTAAGAAGAATCTAGCTATTATTATATTGTATATATTAAATTATTATATAAATTATACTAATATCTTTTATAGTATTAATATTTTAATATATTTAATTAATACCTCTATCTTTACCTCTACCTAGTATATTAATTAAAAGTAATTATATATATAAAGTATATATACTAACTATTTAGTAAATATTAACTATACCTTATTTAGCAGTAAATACACTAAAGAGCTATAGTATATATATACTTAGTATCTATTAAGCTTATACTAATAATATATAAGCTCTTTAACCTTATATAAAATTAAGTATACTAAGAAGGCTAATAATAATATTTTAAAATTAAATATATATAGAACTATACTTAGTATATATTTAATATATATCTTATATATTCTACTTTTTACACTATTTAGAAGACTAATTATTGTACTTTAAAGATTTTACTAAATATAAGTTTATATATATAATATATATTATAGATATAGGCTTACGTTATATAGTTCTACCTTTTACTATTAATCTAGATTTATACTATAGAGGTAAGTTATAAGTTATATCTTATATATATATATATAATACTAATTAAATATTAAATAGAGAGCAATAGAATAAAGCTTCTAAAGTTTAAAATAACTATATATATTATATTCTTTCTTTATATTAAGACTATATACTAATACTCTATAGTTGCTTTATTTACACTAAGTTTAATTATATTTATAGGCATACTATTCTATAAAGTAGATCTAGCGCTGTATGCAATATTATAGATATATACAGTATATATACTAATTGCCTTTAGATGCACTATTATATAATAGATAAGTATAAACTTAAAGGTAATTACTTTCTTAATATACTAGAGTTATATAAACTATATACTAACGTAAAGTAGTGCAGATAAATTCCTGTTAGTAAATTATAGATAGAGAAATAACTTACAGCTGCTAGTATATATATATATGCATTATATACTACACTTATATTAACGTTCTACTAGCGCTGTACTCTACTACATTCTCTACAGTTACTAGCGTAATAAAGATTTTATAACTAAGCTATTGTTACGGTGGGATCCGACGTGGGTTTGTCGGAAGTAACGATAGGTTGTTAGATTCGATAGGTTATGTAAAGATTCGTAAGAGGAGTCGTAAGAGTTGCTGTAAGGAGCATCTAGTAATAGTGTTCTAGTAAATAATAGTTAATTGTTTAATCTAACTACCTAAGTGTTGCTTCTAACTACTTATATATAATTGCAGTTATATGCACTAGTAACCTATAGGTCTATAGAATTATTCTATAATAAGTGCTACTTCTACAAAAAAGATTAGCTATTCTAGCTATTCTAAAAATTAATTGTTAGTTATTAGAAGGTATATTAAATTAAACTAAATAACTTATTAATCTAGCTGTTATAAAAGGCACAGAAAGGTAGTTATTATTTTATTGCGTAAGTATATATTGTTATTATTGTAGTGCAATATACAGTATAGGTTGCTATATTTATGTATTTTTCTATACACTTATAATGCCTAAATTACACTTATAATCTAGTAACTATTAAATCTATATATTAAATTAATAGATTTCCTTAAACCTAATAGAGCGTTAAAGCTTATTCTATATTCTATATATAAGTAAAGTTGCGCAAAATTATTCTAGATAATGTTAAATCCTATAAATTAATCTTATATAATAAAGCTAATTTATTAAATCTATATAGTACATTCTTTATATAAAATTATTCTATATAGTGTTAAAAGTATTAAAAATTAATCTATATTAAAGTAAATTTTCTATTAGATCCCTTTAGCGTATTTCTTTATATATATATAGCTTATTCTAATCTTTAGGCATTAGTAATAGCAGTAAATTATTAGTTAGTTATAGTAGGCTATTAGTTCTCTCTAGAAAGTAAAGCTAAAGAATGTTTCTAGTGGCTTTAAAGAGGGTTTTACCTAAGAGGTACTAGCTTTACGCTTAATAGGTGTTTTTACTAGTTTACTTATAGCTAGCCTTTTAGTTAGCATTTTTACCTTAGTTAGTATTAGCTTTACTATAGAAGGTATCTTTTATAGAATTAATAGAGAGAAATACATTAAAGATAGATTAATTAAGATAAACTAAGCACTTTTTCTATATTAAATAGTACTAAATCTATTACTAAAGAGGCCTTATATAGTAATAGGCTAGTTAGCTAAGCGTTCTAAGAAGTCTATATAAATATAGTTAATTTTATATTATAGGTGTTTACTTTCTGCCTATAGTATATTAATATTACTAGCAACCTTTAGTAAGGTTTTATTTTTATTAATAACATTATTAATACCTTTATTAAATTAACTTATACTATTTAGTTAGTTATATATACTGTAAATAGTAGTTTATAATTTATTAAACTACTTATTAAATAGACCTTCTTTAGCCTTTATTTTAACTTAGTTAATCTTTTTATTTAACTTATTAATTTTAGTAATATAGAGGTTAAGTTACTTCTATATAGCGTTACTACCTATAGAAGTGTTCTTAAGGTAAGCTTTAATTATTTCTTTAGCATTAGATTTACACTTTTCCTAAAGAAGACTATTACACTAGGTTTAGAACTATACCTTAGCTAATAGAATAAAGAGTAAGTCTATATAGCTAATACTAGCTAAAGTACCTATAATAGTGCTATTAATCTTACTAAATTTATTAAAGAAGTAAATAGTAAGTAATACTACTTATAACAGTAAACTAATAGATAAATTTACAGTAATAGTTTCTTTACCTCTTTTTACTATATTACTACTATAGTATATAGTAGCTACTGCTTTTGCCTATATCTTACCTCTTCTAGCTACTTTAGCGTTACCTATAGATACCTTAGCATCCTTACCTTTATATTACTAGTTCTAGTGCTTTACTTTATAGTTATTATAAATTCTAAAGATATATATTACTATATTCTACTAGAGTAAGTAATATATATTATCTTTAAAGACCTTAATACTAGTTTTATTTATTATACTGCCTTTAAGGGCAAATTTATAGATATAAGTGTAAATAGTATTTTCTATATTCTATATCTTTTCTTTAGCTCTATTAGTGTAGCAATACTAACTATAGTCTTCTATAATAGGCTTTATATTAGTAATATTAACGTTATCTTTAATTTCTATAGAAATAGTACTAAAGATAAACTTATTAACTTTTAGGGTGCTCTTAGCACTTCTAGGCTTACTAAAAGTGCTATATAAGCAGTAGAAATTAAGTAATATAAGATAAGTTTTAATGTTATTTAGCTCTATAGCTACTATATTACCTTTATAGTTATATTCTTACTTCTTAAACTTAAAACCTTTACTTTTAGCGTTAAAACTATTATTATAATTAATATATATATTAGAAGTAATATATTCTTCTTTAGGTTTAAATAGTAGTAGTATTATAGCTTAAGTATAGTTACTATTATTGTTCCCTTCTTAGAATAAGCTATTTAGGTTTACTAAAATTAATAATTCTAAACTACTAAAAGAAGAGAATAATAGTAGTAGATTTTCTATAAAGAGAATAGAAAGAGCTAGAAGTAGCTCTATAGAGGCTAGTTAGTTCTATAGGCTATAGGAATTTACTCTATAGGCAGTCTATTGCTCTTAGTGTAGTATTCTAGTGTTTAACTGTTAGAAGTAGCTAAATAATAGCTTAAAGAGATAGAAAGAGCAGCAGCTGCAATAGTATTAATAAATTTATAAAGACTTTATAATATATAAAGGTGTAAAGAAAAGATTATATAGTAAAAAGCGTAAAAATTTGCAAAAGTAAAGGTAAATTTATAGAAAAAGTAGGTTAAAATAATAGTATATAGATTTATAGGTATTTTCTTTCTAACCTTCTATAATTCTGTAATATAGATTAATTTTAACAGTTTTAATAATAACAAATAAGGAAATAAGGAAAGAGATACTAAGAGATTTAAACAATCTATTATATAAAGGAAATCGAGACTTATAAAGAAAAGAGTTAGTAGCAGGCTTCTGCTAGCTAATTTAGGGTTTTTTAGTAGGCTATATTACCCTTTTAACAACACTAATACTCTTTTTCCTAATTTATAGAGTGCTTCTATAGATATTTATTTATAATTTTAGAAGCATTAACTTTAAGCTTATCTTTAGAAATCTATTAGTTATCTTTAGTAAAGAACCCTTTCTATTGTATAAAGAATTCTAAATGCAGCTTACTTAATTTACTACAGAAATGTTAGATTTAATAGGCATAAATTTACTTAATTTCCTAATAGTCCTTTATACTAAACCTTTCTATTGTAATTAGCAGTAGTAGTTGCTCTTTCTAGTTAAAAGGGTCTTTACTTTATCTTAGCTTCTAAAGGTAAGCTACTAATACTACTAAGTATATATATAAATCTAGTAGGAAATCTAGGTAAAACAACAATAAGCTTACTTTTATAAGAACCTTATATAGCCTTACTTATTAAGAAGACTATTTCTTTTTTAGCTTTCCTAGAAGTATATATCCTTAGTGTAATTATAGATAGACTATATTCTCTACTTTAATGTTAATAAGCTTATACTAGGCATTATATTTAATCTTACTTAAGGCATTTACTATACTAATAGCTATTTCTACCTCTTACTAATATAGCTTCTAAAGTATAGCTATATTACTTATATTTATTCTATTGCTAGAAACGTTATCTAATTAGATTAAATTAATAATAGTAGCTAGTTAGAAACTATATATAAGTTTATTAAAGAAAATCTCTATACTAGCTACTACTACATTATTAAGTTAGTGCTATAGTGCTAAAAGTATTATAGTCTATAGTATATCTAAATTTATAACTATATAGTATTAAACAGTAATAATAACTGTTTAATTCTTCTATTTAGCTATTCTATCTATCTATAGGTAGTAAGCTATAGCTATAAGCAATTTACTTTTAATTTAAGTAAATATACTTCTTTAAACGTTAGAAATAAACTTTAGATCTTAGTTACTTATAATCTACTTAGGAAGGCCTTAGTTTAATAAATATAGCATCTATAAAAGTAGTTCTACCTAAATTTCTACTGTATATATTATATACTTAGGTATAAGAATTATTTACTTACTAAATAGGCAATTTACTAAATATAGTAAGTTATAGAAGCTATATTTATCTTTTTACTATAGAGTATTTATTAAGCTAACTTTAGGTATATTAGTAATAAAATTAAGTAAAATTATATAGAAGAGAGTTAGAACTAACTCTAATAACCTTAATTTCTTTAGTAGCTTACTGCAGTTAATTGCGTTTTCTTTATAGATATAGTAGTAAGCAATATAGGCTTAAATTTACTTATATATCTATAGAAAGTAAACTACCTATAATTCTACTGCTATTCTATAGGCGCTAAAATAGTTCTAATTATTATAGACTATTTTAAGGATAAATCCTATAACCTTTATAGGTATATATAGTTAGAATAAGCCTTTTCTATTATAATAGTATAAAAGTCTATTGTCTTATAGGGTTTATTTATACAGTAGAATCCTTAGCCTTTATTATTAATTTTATTAATCCTACTTTTTATAAAAGTCCTTAATACCTTCTATAATTCTACTAAGCTTTAGATTAGAACTATAGCCTTAGATAATTTCCTCTTTTAGACCTTTATTTAATACTGCTGTAATACTATATTCTTTAGCGAAAAACGCACTTATATTAAGCTTATTAAATTTACTATTATAAGCCTCTTCTTAGTATAAGACTGTAACTAGTAACTTAAAGAGTGTATTTAGTACTATATTTAGTACTTCTAGTATATAAAAAACTCTTAGGTTAAATTATAATAGATAATTAGCTACTTTAGCTAATTTTAGGTTAGCTTTATTTAGATCTATTGTAGTAAATAAGGTGTATTTAATAATCCCTTTTACTAATAAGTAGTCTATAATAATATTAATAGTGTAGTAGTTAAATTAAACTATTTTCTATAGCTTTTAAACACTCTATATAATTGCAGCTACCTCTGCCTTAGTTAATCTATAATATTTCTTTAGGTTAAAAGTATATCTTAAGAGAAAAAGAATTAGCTATAGCTAGTTACTTTTAATATCTTTACTAAATATACTATAACTGTTCTATTTACCTATAAGCTAAAAGATAAAGAGCCTAAATCCTTCCTTATAAGCATTAACTTTAAAGAATAAATACTTACTAGAGTTATAGTGCTATAGAATAGTATTTTTATTAAGGTATACCTTTACCTCTTAAAATACTTTTTTTTCTTTAGGTTTTAGTAAAAATATTACTTCTTAAGCTTTTTTTTAGTGTATTAGTTTTAGTAAACTATTAGCTAAGCTTTTCTTATAAAGCTTTTGCAGTAAAGTAGTCTTTTATTCTTATAGTAAGTAAATTTATATATTAAACTATAGAATACTTTTCTATAAAAAGCTAGCTATATTAATAAAGGTCTTTAGATTTATAAAATCTACTAAAAACTTAAGTTTTTAAAAAGCTTTTAGCCTATTATTTATATTAGTAATTCTATTACTATTAACAATAAAACCTAATAGCTAAATAGTTAAGTAGCCTATAAATAACTTCTTTATAGCTATTATTAACTTATTTTTCTTTAGGATTAATAAGACTATATTAAGGTATATAAGGTAGTCTTTAGTAGAGTTAAAGAATACAATAATATTATTAATATAGATTTATATAAAATACTAATGCTTTTAAAATAATTAGTTTATATACTATTAAGCAAAAGCTAATATATTCTTAAAGCCTATAAGTGCTATATTTAATGCTTTTAATTCTTATTTTAATATTACTACTATATAAGATTAGTGCTCTTATTTTATAGAAAGCTAGTAAAAAAACCCTAATATATTAAAGAGTAAAAACATCTTTTTACTATATATATTTACTATAATGTTTAATTAATCTAGTAAAAAGTATATATTTAGTATTACTACACTATTAAGTAGCCTTATATTAACTATAATTTATTCTTTTCTTTCTATTAAGGTTTTAATTTACACTATAAAGGCTAGGTAGGCTATAGCTACTAAGTTATTTAAATATAATATCTTTCTACTTAAATATAGCTTATTATAAACCTTATTTAATTTAGCTTTATCTTTAGCTTCTAGTAGGTAGATTTAAATAGGTTTTAGCTACTTCTACTATTTATTTACTAGATCTACTCTTATATATTAGTCTTTAAGTATAGAAATAATACCTTTATTACAATAAATATTATATTTATCTATTAAGTTAATAAGTTTAGCTATAATATTTAAGTTTAAGTTTTCTACCTTAACTTTATATTTATTATAGATATATAGTATATTCTTAGAATAAGAGATTCTATATATAAAGATACTATTATTAACTTTCTTAGGGTTAAATCTACTACTATTACCTTCTTTCTATATCTTATAATCTTCTATAAGCAATAGACTATTATTAGGTATAATATCCTTAGAAAAATATATATATAAATTAAATAGGTTTATAATTATATAGTTAGCCTTAAGCTCTTTATTATACTAAAGATAAGCAACCTTTTAATTTTTCTAGATTATAATAAATTTATCTAAATAGTTATAAGCTACTATTTATTCCTAGTTAGTTATACTAAGCAATATATCTAGGATAAGGTTAGATTTTAAGTATATATAGTAGGCAGTAGCCTTTTTATTAGCTAGTACCTCCTTCTATTTAACTAAGATATACTTCTACAATTTTAGTGGAATTATTATAGCTTATACTGCTATTATATTCTAATATAGAATCTTTAAAATTAGCTAAAAGATACCTATTTCTACAACTATATTATAAATAGACCTAATAGTAGCTTTAGAGCAGATAAAATTAATTTTAACACTATAATTATAGAGAAAGATTAAACCTAGAAGAAGCTTTAGTCTTAGGTTACTTATTATATTAGCTGTAACTATAAAATAGCTAGTTATAAGTATACTATATATAGATCTAGAGATATAGAAGTTAAATATAGCTGTTTTAGAGATATAGAAGAATAATTGCACTTTAGTAACTAGTTTTAGCTCTATTTTTACCTATTTTATATTTTAACTAAACTAAGTTAACTATACTTTATTAACTAGCACTAAAGAGGTTTTAGTATTTAGGTAGATCTAATATAATAGTTCTTTATTATAGAATTAAATAGAAATCTTTAGAAAGAAATTTAACTTTAAAATACTAAATTTAATAAGCTATAGTTTTATAACTACTTTAACTACTTACTTTATCTAGATTCTCTATAAATTCTTTTAGTTTACCTTTATTTAAACCTTCTTTTTTTACTTTTCTTTACTTTTAGTAAAATAGGTTTTAATAAAGTTAAATTCTAGGCTAATTAGTAGTTCTTTAGTATTAACTATTTCTTCTTTTTCTATTAGCTAATATTTATAGCTTTTAAGGTACTTTTTATAGTTTTTTTAGTTAAATTTATCTTTAAATATTATTATATAGGTATATTCCTTATTATTCTACAGTAAGCTTTATTATTAAAAACATTAAAGCTACTAAAAATACTGTAGCTCTAGCTAATAATTCTAGCTAGCCTTTAAATTCTAGTTTTACTAAAGCTAAAGTTATTGCTCTTTTAGCAGCTAATTCCTTTAGTTTTATAGTAAGTATTAAGTATAATTATTCTAGTAATTTTTATAGAATAAAGATTAAAACTAAAATTAACTATTACTTCTATTCTAGTTAGTTTAGTTACCTTAAGCTACTTTATTATTTTTAAAGTCCTTATTATTAAATTTACTTTAAGTATAGTAAGCATTAGTATTTTCCTTATAGTTTTCTAATTTTTATTATTTTTTTAAATCCTTAAGGTATTCTTATAGATCTTTAACCTTATTATTTACTATAGTAATATATATAGATCTTAGGTCTTTTACTGTTAAAATTAAGTATAGCTATTATAATCCTAAGTATAGCTTATAATAGAGTCTTAAAAGGAGCTAAAGATTAGTAGTTTTACTATTTATATAGATATATTAGAAAACTCTAGAGGTAAATTCCCTAAATAATTTTTCTTTAATTATATTTTACTCTATAAACTTAGCTAAATCTAGCTATATTATTATATTCTAGATCTATATACTAAATTCTTTATAGATAGTAGTATAAATAGAGTTTAAACTGCTAAAAATAGCTGTTTTTTTATAGTAATCTAGATATTACTTATACTATATTAATATATTCCCTTTAAAGAGAGTCTAAAGCTTAATATAAATAGCTTCTTAGGCGTTAATTATACTATAGCTATAGTAGTCTTTAATAGCTTAAATCTATAGCTCTATATTATAGAAAATAGTATGCTTTTCTTTATATAAAATTAGCTTATAGATATTTCTATTATTAAAGAGTTTAAAGTAACTAATATTAGTAATTTTCTATATAGAATCTATTTATTTCTTAGGGGTTTAGAACTATATATTGCTTTAGTTATTCTGTTTTTAATATAGATTTAGCCTTTTATCTACTAGATTTAGCTAGAGATTATTGTTTTTAATATAGTATAGTACTTATTAATTTATATACTAATATTTAAAGTTACTAAATACTTAATCTTAGTTTTTTTTAGTATTTTAGCTCTTTTTAGCTTTACTATTATAGTATTGCTTTAATAGATTCTTTAGAAATTATAGTAACTTCTATTTTTTTAGAAAAGTACTAAGGTATTTAAAGTATCTCTATATTATATAGTTTCTTTTACTTAAGAGTTACTTTTAACTTTACTTTTAGTTTTAGTTATCTTTTAGAGGTAAGTAAGAATTAAAAGCCCTTTACCTATAATCTTTAAGCTAAAAGCCTTATTAAGTATAGTATTATCTATTATATTTATTCTAAGGCTTAAGTATAGTCTCTATTTTTTAGGCTAAGTATTATTACTTTACCTAAAGAGTAGTAATTTTATTGTTTAATTCTCTCTATAATTTACTAATTTTATTAATTAATTCTCCTTTAATTTTACTAATTTATTTACTAATTTCTATAAAAAAACCTATAAGCTATTCTAGTAAGAGGTTCTCTTTTTTAAGTAGATTTACTACTTTTTTTACTTTATACTTTAGCCTAAAGGTATAAAACCTTTAGTAAATCTATAAAAGTAGTAAGATTTTAGCTAGTTCTTTAATTAGTAAGTTCTTTTTAGTAGTTTAAGGTATATTTAATAGATCTAGGTCCTTAATAAGTAGTATAAATCTAGATCTTTATACTTACTTTCCTTTAATATTCTAGGTAGAACTAGCACTAGCTTTATAAATAGTATCTTTTAAGCTATTAGATCTAGATAATCTAGCTTTAGCTTTTCTTTTTAGTATTACTATTAGTAAATCTATAAAGAGTTTAGTAGATTTAGCCTTATTAATAATTCTATTAACCTACCTTTATATCTACTATACTATAGAAGTGTTAACAGTATTCTAGTAAGAAAGTAGTTTTACTAGCTTAGGTTAGTTATATAATTTAAGCTATTTATTAATAAATTTATAGTAAGTAAAATAAAGTAGTAGGCTTCTTTTCTCTTAAAGTATAAAATCCCTTTTTTAAATCTAGAAATCTAGATTTTAGTAGTAAAATTTATAGAATTAGTGTATAGTTTTAAGTTCTTTATTAGTAAAAGAAATATAATTCTTTCTACTAAGCTTCTTCTAAAGTTACTTTATCTTAAATATTATAATTTTAGCTTTTTAAGCTTAAGAAGAGTTAGTAATAATTAGAAGCAATTACTACTACTTATTATAGTAGAATCTAATATAGGTTTATTAGAAGTAACAATAGGTTGTTAGATTTAATAGGTTATATAAAGATTTATAAGAGAAGTTATAAGAGTTACTGTAGAGAGCATTTAGTAATAGTGTTCTAGTAAATAATAGTTAATTGTTTAATCTAACTACTTAAGTGTTGCTTCTAACTACTTATACGTAATTACAGTTACGTGCACTAGTGACCTATAGGTTTATAGGATTATCCTATAACAGCTATATATATAAGTACACTTGCCTTATATCTACAATATATATATTAATCTAGATGTTAGTTAGATGTAAACTAACGACCTATACTACATATTTGTAGAGGCCTTAGACATAAAGGCATAAGTTTAATACTATATATTATACTTCTTTTATATATATATAACTGTTAGAATTGTTATAACTCTATTGTGTAATTCCAGCGCCTATATAGGTAGATATAACTGCTGATTAGTTGCATCCGCACACTAGTCTCTACTTATATTAGGGTTGCTAATACCCCTTAATTCCCTCTTAACACAACACTATACCTAAGGCATATAAGGCATCCAACAGGGTATATAATGTAGCCTCTTTTGCTAGTTAGATATAACTCCTAAATAACTGAATTTAAACCTCTTTAATGTAAATACTAGTGCACTAGTGAACTAGTTATAGAACTAACTTAAAGGAGTATAAATTAGACCCTTAGTCTATTAACACTAATTAGTAGTTGCTGTTACAGTAGGATCTAATATAGGTTTATTGGAAGTAACAATAGGTTGTTAGATTTAATAGGTTATACAAAGATTTATAAGAGAAGTTATAAGAGTTGCTGTAAGGAGCATCTAGTAATAGTATTCTAGTAAATAATAGTTAATTGTTTAATCTAACTACTTAAGTGTTGCTTCTAACTACTTATATATAATTGCAGTTATATGCACTAGTAACCTATAGGTCTATATAATTATTCTGTAATAAGTGCTGCCCCTATAAAAAAGATTAGCTGTTTTAGCTGTTCTAAAATTAATTGTTAGTTATTAGAAGGCATATTAGATTAAACTAAATAACTTATTAATCTAGCTGTTATAAAAGGCGTAGAAAGGTAGTTGTTGTATTATTGCATAAGCATATATTATTATTGTTGTTGCAGTGCAATCTACAGCGTAAGTTGCTATATTTATGCATTTTTCCTTATGCACTTATAATGCTTAAATTACACTTATAATCTAGTAACTATTAAATCTATATATTAAATTAATAGATTTCCTTAAACCTAATAGAGCATTAAAGCTTATTCTATAACCTATATATAAGTAAAGTTACGCAAAATTATTCTAGATAATATTAAATTCTATAAATTAATCTTATATAATAAAGCTAATTTATTAAATCTATATAGTATATTCCTTATACAAGCTTATTCTATACAGTGTTAAAAGCATTAAAAATTAATCTATCTTAAAGCTAGTTTTTTATTAAATCTCTCTAGAATATATCTCTATATATATACAGCTTATTCTAATCCCTAGGCATCCTTAATAGTAGTAAATTATTAGTTAGTTATAGTAGGCTGTTAGTTCTCTCTAGAAAGTAAAGCTAAAGGATGTTCCTAGTAGCTTTAAGGAGGGTTTTGCCTAAAAGGCATTAGTTTTACGCTTAGTAGGCATTTCTACTAGTTTACTTACAGCTAGCCTTTTAGTTAGCGTTTTTACCTTAGTTAGCATTAGCTTTACTATAGAAGGTATCTTTTGTAGAATTAATAAAGAGAAACACATTAAAGCTAAGTTAATTAGTATAAACTAAGTACTTCTTCTATATTAAATAGTGCTAAATCTATTACTAAAGAGGCTTTATACAGTAATAAGCTAGTTAGCTAAGCGTTCTAAGAAGTTTATATAAATACAGTTAATTTTATATTATAAGCGTCTATTTTCTGCCTATAGTATATTAATATTGCTAGCAACCTTTAGTAGGGTTTTATTTTTATTAATAATATTATTAATACCTTTATTAAATTAACTTATACTATTTAGTTAGTTATATATACTGCAGATAGCAGTCTATAATTTATTAAACTACTTATTAAATAGACCTCCTTTAGCCTCTATTTTAACCTAGTTAATCTTTTTATTTAACTTATTAATTTTAGTAATATAGAGGTTAAGTTACTTCTATATAGTATTACTACCTATAGAAGTGTTCTTAAGGTAGGCTTTAATTATTTCTTTAGCGTTAAATTTATACTTTTCCTAAAGAAGACTATTATACTAGATCTAGAACTATACCTTAGCTAATAGAATAAAGAGTAAGTCTATACAGCTAATACTAGCTAAGATACCTACAATAGTGCTGTTAATTCTACTAAATTTATTAAAGAAGCAAATAGTAAGCAACACTACCTATAATAGTAAACTAGTAGATAAATCTATAGTAATAGTTTCCTTACCTCTTTTTACTATATTACTACTGTAGTATATAGTAGCTACTACTTTTACCTATATCTTGCCTCTTCTAGCCACTCTAGCGTTACCTATAGATACCTTAGTATTCTTACCTTTATATTATTAGTTCTAGCGCTTTACTTTATAGTTATTGTAAATTCTAAAGATATATATTACTATATTCTACTAGAGTAAGTAATATATATTGTTTTTAGAGACCTTAATACTAGTTTTATCTATTATACTACCTTTAAGGGTAAATTTATAAGTATAAGTGTAAATAGTATTTTCTATATTCTATACCTTTTCTTTAGCTCTATTAGTGTAGTAATACTAACTATAGTTTTCTATAATAGGCTCTATATTAGTAATATTAATATTATCTTTAATTTCTATAGAAATAGTACTAAAGATAAACTTATTAACTTTTAGAGTGCCCTTAGCACTTTTAGGCCTACTAAAAGTGCTATATAAGCAGTAGAAATTAAGTAATATAAGATAAGTTTTAATGTTATTTAGCTCTATAGCTACTATATTACCTTTATAGTTATATTCTTACTCCTTAAACTTAAAACCTTTACTTTTAGCGTTAAAACTATTATTATAATTAATATATAAGTTAGAAGCAATATATTCTTCTTTAGATTTAAATAGTAGTAGTATTATAGCTTAAGTGTAGTTACTATTATTATTCTCTTCTTAGAATAGGCTATTTAGGTTTACTAGAATTAATAATTCTAAACTACTAAAAGAAAAGAATAATAGTAGTAGATTTTCTATAAAGAGAATAGAAAAGGCTAGAAGTAGCTCTATAGAGGCTAGTTAGTTCTATAAGCTATAGAAATTTACTCTATAGATAGTCTATTGCCTTTAGTATAGTATTTTAGTGTTTAACTATTAAAAGTAGCTAAATAACAGCCTAAAGGGATAAAAAGAGCAGCAGCTGCAATAGTATTAATAAATTTATAAAGACTTTATAATATATAAAGGTATAAAGAAAAGGTTATATAGTAAAAAGCGTAAAAATTTATAAAAGTAAAGGTAAATTTACAGAAAAAGTAGGTTAAAACAATAGTATATAGATTTATAGGTATTTTCTTTTTAACCTTCTATAATTCTATAATATAGGTTAATTTTAATAGTTTTAATAATAATAAATAAGGAAATAAAGAAAGAGATACTAAGAGATTTAAACAATTTATTATATAATAAAGGAAATTAAGACTTATAAAGAAAAGAGTTAGTAGTAGGCTTTTACTAGTTAATTTAGGGTTTTTTAGTAAGCTATATTACTCTTTTAATAACGCTAATACTCTTCTTCCTAATTTATAGAGTGCTTCTATAGATATTTATTTATAATTTTAGAAGTATTAACTTTAAGCTTATCTTTAGAAATCTATTAGTTATCTTTAGTAAAGAACTCTTTCTATTATATAAAGAATTCTAAATGTAGCTTACTTAACCTACTATAGAAACATTAGATTTAATAGGTGTAAATTTACTTAATTTCCTAATAGTTCTTTATACTAAACCCTTCTATTGCAATTAGCAGTAGTAGTTACTCTTTCTAGTTAAAAGGGTTTTTACTTTATCTTAGCTTCTAAAGGTAAGCTACTAATACTACTAAATATATATATAAATCTAGTAAGAAATCTAAGTAAAATAACAATAAGCTTACTTTTATAAGAACCTTATATAGCTTTACTTATTAAGGAGACTATTTCTTTTTTAGCTTTTCTAGAAGTATATATCTTTAGTGTAATTATAGGTAGACTATATTCTTTACTTTAATATTAATAGGCTTATATTAGGCGTTATATTTAATCTTACTTAAGGCATTTACTATACTAATAGCTGTTTCTATCTCTTACTAATATAGCTTCTAAAGTATAGCTATATTACTTATATCTATTCTATTGCTAGAAATATTATCTAATTAGATTAAATTAATAACAGTAGCTAGTTAGAAACTATATATAAGTTTATTAAAGGAAATCTCTATACTAGCTACTACTATATTATTAAGTTAGTACTATAGTACTAGAAGTATTATAGTCTATAGTGTATTTAGATTTATAACTGTATAGTATTAAACAGCAATAATAACTATTTAATTCTTCTATTTAACTGTTCTATCTATCTATAGGTAGTAAGCTATAGCTATAAGTAATTTACTTCTAATTTAGATAAATATACTTCTTTAAACGTTAGAAATAAACTTTAGATCTTAGTTACTTATAATCTACTTAAGAAGGCCTTAGTTTAATAAATATAGTATCTATAAGAGTAGTTTTACTTAAATTTCTACTATATATATTATATACTTAAGTATAAGGATTATTTACTTACTAAATAGGTAATTTACTAAATACAGTAAGTTATAGAAGCTATATTTATCTTTTTACTATAAAGTGTTTATTAAGCTAACTTTAGGTATATTAGTAATAAAATTAAGCAAAATTGTATAAAAGAGCGTTAAAACTAACTTTAATAACCTTAATTCCTTTAGTAGCTTACTGCAGTTAATTACATTTTCTTTATAGATACAGCAGTAAGTAATATAGGTTTAAATACGCTTATATATTTACAGAAAGTAAACTACTTGCAATTCTACTGCTATTCTATAGGCACTAAAATAGTTTTAATTATTATAAACTATTTTAAGGATAAATTCTACAACCTTTATAGATATATATAGTTAGAATAGGCCTTTTCTATTATAATAATATAAAAGTCTATTATTTTATAGGGTTTATCTATATAGTAAAATCCTTAGTCTTTATTATTAATTTTACTAATTCTACTTTTTATAAAAGTCCTTAATACCTTCTATAATTCTACTAAGCTTTAGATTAAAACTATAGCCTTAAATAATTTTCTCTTTTAGACCTTTATTTAATACTGCTATAGCGCTATATTCTTTAGCAAAAAACGCGCTTATATTAAGCTTATTAAATTTACTGTTATAAGCTTTCTTTTAGTATAAGACTATAACTAGCAACCTAAAGAGTATATTTAGTACTATATTTAGTACTTTTAGTATATAGAAGACTTTTAGGTTAAATTGCAATAAATAATTAGCTACTTTAGCTAATTTTAGGTTAGCTTTATCTAGATCTATTATAGTAAGTAAGGTATATTTAATAATCCCTTTTACTAATAAGTAGTCTATAATAATATTAATAGTATAGCAGTTAGATTAAACTATTTTCTATAGCTTTTAAATACTTTATATAATTATAGCTACCTCTACCTTAGTTAATCTATAGCGTTTCTTTAGGTTAAAAGTATATCTTAAGAGAAAGAGAATTAGTTAAAGCTAATTTTTTTTAATATCTTTACTAAATATACTATAACTATTCTATTTACCTATAAGCTAAAAGATAAAGAGCCTAAATTCTTCCTTATAAGCGTTAACTTTAAAGAATAAATACTTATTAGAGTTATAGTGCTATAAAATAGTGTTTTTATTAAGGTATACCTTTACCTCTTAAAATGCCTTCTTTTCCTTAGGTTTTAGCAAAAATATTACTTTTTAAGCTTTCTTTTAGTATATTAGTTTTAGTAAACTATTAGCTAAGCCTTTCTTATAAAGCTTTTACAGTAAAGTAGTCTTTTATTTCTATAGTAAGTAAATTTATATATTAAACTATAGAATACTTTTCTATAAAAAGCTAGCTATATTAATAAAGGTCTTTAGATTTATAAGATCTACTAAAAACTTAAGTTTTTAAAAAGCTTTTAGCCTATTATTTATATTAGTAATTCTATTGCTATTAATAATAAAACCTAACAGCTAAATAGCTAAGTAGCTTATAAATAACTTCTTTATAGCTATTATTAACTTATTTTTCTCTAGAATTAATAAAACTATATTAAGGTATATAAGGTAGTCTTTAGTAGAGTTAAAGAATATAATAATATTATTAATATAGATTTATATAAAATACTAATGCTTTTAAAATAATTAGTTTATATACTATTAAGTAAAAGCTAATATATTCTTAAAGCCTATAAGCGCTATATTTAATACTTTTAATCTTTATTTTAATATTACTACTATATAAAATTAATACTTTTATTTATAGAAAG